>JAMQGT020008669.1:0-35072 GCA_024447675.2 Pterophyllum scalare | reverse complement strand
GCTGGATCAGACGACCCTGAACCACCCCTTAGTTATGCTGCTATAGGCCTAGGCTGCTGAGGGGGGTCCCATAATGCACTGTTTCTTCTCATTCACCTTTATTTACTTGTTTATACTTCACTCTGTACTTAATCATTATTATTAATCTCTGGCTCTCTTCCACAGCATGTCTTTTGTCCTGTCTCTATCCACTCAGCCCCAACCGGTCGCAGCAGATGACTGCCCCTCCCTGAGCCTGGTTCTGCTGGAGGTTTCTTCCTGTTAAAAGGGAGTTTTTCCTTCCCACCGTCGCCAAGTGCTTGCTCATAGGGGGTCGTTTTGACTGTTGGGTTTTCTCTGTGTTATTGTAGGGTCTTTACCCACAATACAAAGCGCCTTGAGGCGACTGTTTGTTGTGATTTGGCGCTATATAAATAAAATTGAATTGAATTGAATTGAATTTATACATCACTACTGCATGTCATTTAACTGTGTCTTCTCTCTCCATACTGACTGTGTTACGCTCACAACTTTTGATACTGTTTAAGTAACAAACCATTTATTTCATGTTTAAATATATACAAGTCTACAGTCGGGCAGCACGGTGGTGCAGTGGTTAGCATGGCTGCCTCACAGTTAGAATAACATCTAGAAGGTCTGGGTTTGATTCCATCTTGGCCCAGGCCTCTCCCTCTCTCTGTGTGTATTTTGCATGTTCTCCCCGTGCTTGCGTGCTTTTCCTCCAGGTACTCCAGTTTCCTCCCACAGTCCAAAGACATGCACTTACTGGGGTTAGGTTAATTGGCTACTCTAAATTGCCCGTGAATGTGAGTGTGAAAGGTTGTTTGTCTCTCTGTGTTGGCCCTGCGACAGGCTGCTGACCTGCTGGCCTCTCGCCCTATGACAGCTGGGATAGGCTTCAGCCCCCCCCCCCGAGACCCTGACCAGGATAAGCAAAAGTGAATGGATGGATGGATGAAGTCTACAGTCATGTGAAAAAGTTTACACAGGACTCTATGCAGTCCTGTGAAAAACTAAGTGTCTGGAGCATCCAGGTATGTGTTAACACAATGTCACAATCTTCTCAGGAATGGACATTCCAGCAAGTTCTGATTCCAAGGTCAGACCCTACTCAGAGAAATAAAAATAAAGAGCTACATCTTAGACTCCACAGTAGGGAAGTTTATTTTCACCACTGGGAAAAAATAAAATAATTTGCCGCTATTAAGCTAAGTCAAAATTTTGAGTTACTGTATTAAGTTGACAGCAATCTGTCTTCCAGCAATACCTGTGGGTAGGAAGAACAGCTTTATTGCATGCTGGAGCTTTACCGTACTTAGACCTTTATTTGGAAAGGTTGCCAGGATAAAGCCTCTTTCCTCCAAAAATTTCATCTGAATGAACCACAAGACTTATAGCAGAAACCAAATAGAATCAAACAAAGTGCTGCAATGACCCAGTCAAAGTCCAGATCTCAACCTGAATGAAATGCTGTGGCAAGACCTCAAGAGAGCTGTGCATAAATTAATGCCTGCAAAGCTCAATAATCTGAAGCAATGTTATGAAGAAGAGTGGGCCAAAATTCCTCCAAAACAATGTGAGAGACTGATAAAGTCATACTGAAAATGATTACTTGAAGTTATTGCTGCCATAGGCAGTTCTACAAGCTATAAGTCTTGTGAAAACTTTCTTTTTTTTATCACTGTCTATGTCTGTATGTAACATACTGAAACATTGCTTTTTTATTCATCTTATTTCTTCAAATTTTTCTGTTTTTGACAGCAGTTAGACAGTCCTTGGAAAGTGCTTTCAGATACTAGCAGTGAAAAGGTTGTTATAAATAAGTACAGTGGTACTTCACTGGTGCCACCTGCAACCTCTGACTGCAAGTAAACGAAGTTTTTTTCACTCTTGTCCAGTTATGCTATGCTTTCATTTAAAAAATGCAAGCAGTAGAAGAATGTCACTGAAGGTCATGTTTTGTTACAGAAAGTTTTCTTAATTCATTGTTTGAGGGAGCAACAGAGCTCTCTTTTTTTCCAGGGCAGGACGATCATTATCTCCACGGACAAAACAACTCACTTGTCAGGCAACTGCAAACATCAACTGTTTAAAGCTGTTTGAACAAATGACCAGCACTGTTGTTCTGTTGAAAATGGTCCAAAGGAAGCACTAAATGCCATCCAATAACTGCTATAATGAAAATCTAAGAATTGGCAGGGTTTTTTTGGTTTTTTTTATGTAGATCCTCAAAGAAATACATGGCATCAAGTGTTCACTGCCAACTTTTGAAACCTAGCTGTCTGCAGTTCATATACAAAACATTAAGTGGCATATATTCTACAATAAACCTGCTTTTTGTTTGCAGTTGACAAGCTGCATCCTGAGGTGAGTAGGACTGATTTGACCTTCAGTCAAGTCAGCAGCAGGATTTTAGATTAATGCACCTCGTTGATTCTGTGCTAAATAAATATTTTTGTAGCTGAAAAATAATTTCAGATCAGTACAGTATAGTCAGTTTTTGTGGGCTGCTAATGCAATGTGTGGCCAGATCATTAAGAAGCGACACCAATGTAAATGTCACACGCCTACATTTGGGGCAGTTTCTGTTCATGGCTAAAGTGAAGTGCAAGCAAATCATTATCATTACAGCAGAGGTGTAAGTAATAATCACGGGTATTAGTGCTCATTGTGATGTTGGTTATAATGAAGAGTGTCAGAAGGTATGCTCGGCAACTAATGTGCAACACATAAATTATTCATCAGAGAGGAATAAAATCACTTTATAACACCGACAACAAAAAAAATTTTGAAGTGTCAAGTCTGAGCCCTGTAACCAGATAGTAATGTGTATGCAATGTGAATTTTAATTGCCTTTATAATGCACAATGATGCAGCTTTTGTTCTGAAGACTTTCTGTGTTTTATTTGTTCAGCTTGTTAATGTAAATGTCAGATGTTAATATAAACAGACTCAAACACTTACAGTGTTAACAGGAAGTTCAAAGAAAATTTAAAACATCTGAAGACAGACTACTGAGCCCCAGTAGCCTTCATCTTTATTGAGTAAAGAGAGGCCAGTGTATCCATTCAACAGTTTTTCTCTTCCAAACATAATTTATGGCATTTTGATGTTTGAATGCACATATGAGCAAAGATATGAAGTTGCCGATGGGTAACAGAGGCTTCAAAAAGTTGCTGAAAAAGGAAGGGAATACAGCTATAGCACACAAACTTTCTAAGAACTTTCTAAAATTCATTGATGATAAATGTGATGTATTAGCTATTGGCCCAAAAAAAATCCACTACCCTGGCCTACTGGAAGCCTGGTTTATTGAACAAAAATGCCAGTCGGCTCGTAACCTGGAAGTGTTTTTCGACACTGACCTTTGCATCAATGTTCAAGTAAACAACATTGTTCAGTCCTCTAATACTTTCCAGAATTCGATCATTTTTGTCTGCTACAAATTTCCACTAGATCGTGCATTCTTTTTTATTTTTCCTTATTTTTGCCTTGACTGTTGCAGTGCTCTCTATACTGGCATCAGTCAGGGTTGTCTTCACCATCTCCAGCTGATTCAGAATGCTGCTGCCCAGGTTTTAACTGGCACTAAAAATCATGTATACATTATTCCAGTACAGGAAAATTTATATTGGCTGCCTATTAAATTGTGCATTAAAATTTTACTAATAACTTTTAAAGAATTAAATAGCCTTGCACTTCAGTGCATGAGTACTATAACCCCTCTGGTGCCCAGGCATTTACTTAGATTGGTGAATGGTGCTTTCCTGGTTATTCTGAGGTCTCAGCGAGTAAACAAAGGTCAGCCTTTGCTGTCAGACTGTGGAGCTGTGCGCCCATTGAGATCAGAATGCCACCATCTTTACTGTATTTTAAATCTCTTCTTAAAACATTTTTTAAGCAAAAAAACTTTCATGAACATTTGATAACTTTTTTAAAATCCCTCTCTTGTATTATCATTATTGGTTTTGTTTGTTTTTTAAATGTTTTTAAGTATTTCTTTGATTTTTAATAAATTGTAAATTTCTGTGAAGTGCTTTGTAACTTTGTTAAGAAAGTGCCATATATACATAGTTTGTTATTATTCTTGTTATTTAAGTACAGTCCAGTGATGAATCGCTAGCTATACAGTGGGTACGGAAAGTATTCAGACCCCTTTAAAATTTTCACTCTTTGTTTCAGTATTGAGTAGAAGCAGCCTTTTGAGCTAGTACAGCCATTAGTCTTCTTGGAAATGATGCAACAAGTTTTCCACACCTGGATTTGGGGATCCTCTGTCATTCTTCCTTGCAGATCCTCTTCAGCTCCGTCAGGTTGGATGGTGAATGTTGGTGGACAGCCATTTTCAGGTTTTTCCAGAGATGCTCAATTGGGTTTAGGTCAGGGCTCTGGCTGGGTCAGTCAAGAATGGTCACAGAGTTGTTCTGAAGCCACTCCTTTGTTATTTTAGCTGTGTGCTTAGGGTCATTGTCTTGTTGGAAGGTGAACCTTCGGCCCAGTCTGAGGTCCTGAGCACTCTGGAAGAGGTTTTCTTCCAGGATATCTCTGTACTTGGCCACTTTCATCTTTTCTTCAATTGCAACCAGTCGTCCTGTCCCTGCAGCTGAAAAACACCCCCATAGCATGATGCTGCCACCACCATGTTTCACTGTTGGGATTGTATTGGGCAGGTGATGAGCAGTGCCTGGTTTCCTCCACACATGCCACTTAGAATTAATGCCAAAAAGTTCAATCTTTGTGTCTTTAGAGCAGAGAATCTTATTTCTCATAGTCTGGGAGTCCTTCATGTGTTTTTTGGCAAATTCTATGCAGGCTTTCATATGTCTTGAGGAGACGCTTCCGTGGGGCCACTCTGCGATAAAGCCCTGGCTGGTGGAGGGCTGCCGTGATAGTTGACTTTGTGGAACTTTCTCCCACCTCCCTACTGCATCTCTGGAGCTCAGCCACAGTGATCTTTGGGTTCTTCTTTACCTCTCTCACCAAGGCAAAAATGTCTACATTTCTGTTTTGTTCTGTCACGATGGGGTGCTGAGTGTACATTAATGAGAAATAAAATGAACTTTTTTGATTTTAGCAAATGGCTGCAATGAAACAAAAAGTTTGTTATAAAGTGTCCTGTTATTTTTGTGTGGATTTTTAAGGTTCTCACAGGAAACAAATTATATTAAAACTATACATGAGAGATAGTTTCAATTAAATGAAAGAGTGAATACAGGTATGACCTTTGATGTAATTCCCACTTAAAAACTGAATTTGACCTATAAAGTATATACAGTGGTATTTATACAGTGCAAATGTCTTGAGTCACCTCTCATTTTTTTTCAGATTTTGCTTCCATACTTATCATATCTTTTGAAAGTGGTATTGAGCAATAGTTCTCCAGCCTTTTGAAGGTGTTTCTTTGGACAACGGCTGCTTTTTCACTCTTTGTCAGTCCAGTCTTTGTACCTGACCATTTTCAGAAGAATGTTTTTTTGTTTGTTTTGGCTTGTTTGTTAAGCCACCTACAAATTATTCAAGTATAAAAGATAAACCAGTGTTGTGTCTACACATAGACAACTTAGCAAAGAACCAATTTGAAATTTTATCTTCAGGCACTTTTTTCCCAACAGCCTTTACTGTTGCATAAGCACATAATTTCTTCCAATTTCTTTTGCTGAATCTACAAAATTGGCACAGATAACAGTTTAACAGATATAAAATAGTGTTTTTGCACCAACAAGGTGATTCCCAAAGAGCAAGGAGCAAATTATACAAATTTTAAAAAAGAAAGAAGAAGAAGTGGGAGGCCCAAAAAAATAATCTACAGATGATCAGATGATCAGTATCTGAAAGTCATGTCCGTAAGAAAAGATGCAATAAAGACCTGGCACAGAACCTGACAGATGTGTCTGGCCCATCTACTGTTCACTGATGCCTCATCAGAAATGGTGCCAATGAAAGGGTGGCTGTACCCAAATTCTCATCAATATGTATGGAGGAAATCAGGAAATAGGTATAACAGTGTTTTACTGTCTGTAAAACACACTGAAGGGGCTCTGAAATTGTTTTTGGCTGGATTTCAGCCAGCAGTCTCGGTGATCTTGTCAGAATTAATTTAACTATGAACAGAGAACAGTACTGCCAGCATGACAAGGATCCCAAACAGACTGTCAATGCAGTAAAAGCATACCTGGATAGGAAAACGCACAACATTGCTGTAGCAGAAGAAGATCTTTGGAATGTCCTTCAAGAAGCCTGGAGAACTATTCCTGAAGACTACTTAAAGAAATTACAAGAAAGGTAGTCTAAGAGAGTTGCAGTCAGTGTTGAAGAATAAAGGTGGTCATACCAAATGTTGAGTTTCAAGCTTGTTAGAATTGTACAAACTCTGTTTTTGCCTCACAATGTATATTGTATTTCAGTGTACATTTACACGTTTCAATAAATTGTGTATAAATAAATCTCTCCCCTTTTCCTAGCAATATATATTAAAAATGAGGGCTGACTAAAGACTTGTACAGTACTATATACTGTACTTACCACCAGGACTGCCAGGTCTCCCAGCCACAGACTGGACCAGATCTAAACAAGGCAAAGTCATAATTTATAGATTTAAAAGCAAACAACGACACAGCTACTTCATTTCATTACCAACCAACTTTCTGCAGTGTAAATTTGTAGTTCAAATATGAGGGAGCGAGTAATGTACTGACAAAATAACACAGTGTAAGTGCAGGTTTTATGTGTGTGTTTCTCTCTGAAAACAGTGTGGCAGTTCAGATAAATGAGAGGAGGCTGAAGAAGAATCAATATGTTTATGATATAAGGGTGAACTCCTATGTTAGAAATTGCTGGGGCTGTGTGGACCTGAGAACTGAGACTTCAGTGGAGCAAAAATTTTATACAGAGAGTTGCTTTATTATAATCTATTCATTCATATAAACCTGAAATCCATGTGTATGAGATGACATGTATGATGCATATAAGGGGTGACAGAAGAGGATGCAAAGGATAGGATGAGATGGAGGCAGACGATCTGGTGAGGTGATCCCTAAAGTGATCAGCTGAAGGAAGAAATGGCAGCTGGTCAAATAGTGCTAAGTGGATGGGGGATTTAATTCTGGCATGTTAAACCATTTGTATTGTTGCGCTTGATTGCAAGCATCTGAAGAGGAAAGCACGAGGCTGGGACTATTGAATATTAATTTAACCTCAACCCTAACAAACTGTAACATTCAGACATGTATCTAACACACTAACATAGTCCCACTAATAGCTGCATTTTGACAAAAATTTCCTATCAAAGGAATTAATGAAAGAAAGAAACACGAATGTATGCTCTGTATGTGCACACAGCTGAGAAAAGATTGGGGGGGGGGGGTCATTGTGTACAGATCTCTGTGTACAAACGTGACTTAAAAAAACAACAACAAAACAAACAAAACACTCGAAGTGACTCGTTTTGCATTAAAAATGAATAGGTGTATCCTTGTATGTGTCCTGCATTGGGATTCTCCTCCTCCCTCTGACCTTCCATTAAGTTCAGTTCAGTTTTGATCCGTTTCAATAAAACGCTGGTATTTTTACAGAGCAGAAAAGAGCAAAATGACAGAGCCAAAGTTTTGGCACTGCGCTCACAGCTATGAGCCATCCACTGGTGCCATTTACGCACTGCTTTTAATAACATCTCCTCCTCTCATTCCAAATAAATAAACACTCCTAGCAGCAACTATCGCACACACTGGGCACAAAATAGGACAAGCTTTTTTGTGCTAAATTTAGTGCAATTTGCAGTAAATTACCTGCCACAAACCTTGGTAACTCACATTTGTGTGATTCACTACATTCTATCCTCACTTGGAAATTTATGATGGGGCAAACGAGTTGCTCAGATGACTGACTCAGACTGATTGCAGTGTGTAGGTAATCTGTCTGCATTTATAAATGAAATGGCAATAATTTGCAGATCTTTGCCAATCTGCCTGAGACTGATTGCCGTCAGTCTGACTGAGATAGTTTGGAGGCAGGTTGTCGCCCACCAGGCAACCTGTGCAATTGCCTTGTGATTGAAGGTGGGTGCCCAGAGGCTGAGTGTGCTACACGCTCAACCTTGGGCGACCAGTTCGTTGTCACAACTACTTGCAATTGGTCCCAGACAGCAAAGTAAGGGGTTCTAGCTTTTGTTTTCATTTTAATCCCATCCATCTTTTTCTCTTTTCAGTTTGGACACTAATGTAGTGAATAGATGTTAACATCCTCAGAACACCACCTATTTGTTATCACATTAAAAAAATAAAAATAAACATTATAATGAAACTAATTCATAGAAATAGGATATTTTTTCTCAATTATTGTAGTCCATTTTTTTCCCCTCTTTCTGTTGGACATGAACCAAGCTCCTCTTCTGCTTCCTTTTTATCTCTGATCTCATGTATGTGATCCTCCTGAGTAGAATGGGGGTAATTGATATGTTGTCTTGTGCCATTGCATAACATTGCTCAACACTAGAGTCCAGCTAGAAATCATTCAACAACAGCATCAGCAGGCAGGAAATAGACGACATTCTCATGCTGTGCTTTCAAGCCGAGTGGAGGGAATAAGAATGAAATTTGCACCAGTGAGCCCGTGGGACCACTTTAGACTGCAATCCCTCTTCCCTACATGATAACACGATTTTTTATGGACCAGTAGAATGCCGTGTTATGTTTATCTTTTAGTCTGTCTTCAGAGGCAAGGGTAAGTAATAACTGTTAAATCACAAGAAAACAGTAAGTTTAGTTTCTCCTTTTAGCAGTAGAGGCAGCAGAGCTGTTTGTCAAAGCCAGCCTCCTGATGCTGCTTCACAAAGGCACAGATGATTAAACTGCATGTTTCTGTATTTAGAGCAGATATGGAGTTATGATGAAAACACTGTTTTCTTTTAAGGCACGTTTCTAATGTTCCTATTAAGAACAATTCACAGTAATTGCAAACTAAATTGCATCTATTATCTCTCACAGCATTTTCACAAGTATTTCCTGATATGTCCCTAGTTTAAAAATACCAATATTAAGTGACATTATTTTTATTTTTACTGTAAGTGAGGATTTATGCATTCGACATGTGTGAGTCATAGCTATGTAGGCTATAGATATTAGCATTTAATACAGTACAGGCATAATGCATCCTAGAACTTGTTATTCTTCACATCTATTTTGATTTTTTGTTGTTAGAGATGCATCATTCAACCAACCAGGGACCAGAATCCGATGATGTCCAGTGTTCTCGATCCTGACTGGTGACAGGCAAAAAGTCACGTGCTAACATGTTGTTAGTGTTGAAGCTCTTCACTATGAGTGAAGACACAAAGTTCGCCAAATTAAACTTTGAGCTCCATAATATCGAAATAATAAGAATTGAAAATAGCGACTGAGATCATAGACCAGGGTTGTCCAAACTTCTTTCAAGGAGGGCCAGATTTGACCATGTGAAAATGCCCAAGGGTCAACAGTCCCTGATGACATTATTTTAAAGACTAAAAGATGCATATAAATATTCTAATTTATTACTTTCCTCTCCATGCAGCAAACAAACATTAAGTAACCAAATGTAGAGCATAAATGCAGAGCATAAAAGCTCCCTGAATTTCTAACATACAGAAACTGTAAAATACTGCTGTGTAATTCTGATAATAGGTAATAGGTACTGACACTAATGTGAAGGACTTAGGTGGGAGTCACTTAGTCTGGATCTCAAGCGGTTCTTGTTTAAGTTCAGAACAGAAAAAATCTGTGCACACAAATGTGGAGCCAAATAAGCTGAACAAAAAGCTGCCAAAAAGTGATTTCAGGAAAAAACCAAAAACAAAACTGATTTCTGATGTTATTGGTGTATAATGTCTCTGCTTATATTGCTAAGTAGACTGTAGTTAACAGGATTTATGAAGGCCTTATAAATAAAATAAAGAAATGGCCTCTTTTGCAAGTATCTTTATGACTGTGTTATTGTATCTACATTATAATCAATCCAGTCCTTTTCGCCCATATCAACTACATTATCTTTATAGAACTGTGAGGTGAGCTGAAAAAAACACATGTGAACATATAAAATCTGAGCTCAAACCATGTCTGGGCCACGGGCCATAGTTTGAAAATCCCTGCCATAGACTCATCAGCAAGTTATTTACCGAGGTCATACATTACGTTAGCGGTACTCTTCACTTTTCTGACTTTCATAAATAGTTCTGGCAATCTGAACCTTTTTTTTTTTTATCAAGTTCAATAGTTGCCAGCTTACTATCTGCAGCAGAGGTGTCATTTAGAAGTATTTAACAATATTTTTGTTACATTCCATTTACGCCTAGTGGCTGTGCCATAAAGTCATCTAATTCGATATTGATTGGAAAATTTCTGTGTGATTGCAGCCAGAACATTAAAGGTAATCTATAACAAATAAAGAAAGTAGAAAAGATGTAGTAAAACTATAATAAGGAGAAAAATTCAACAAAAGCCCAATGATTTATAAAAATAAATTAAAAATAAAATAAAATATAGGAGCTCAGTAAGCATAATTCTAAAGAAAATAACAGACCACAAATCAATGACCAATCAAACAAGGGCGGGTATGATGAGGTTAGACAGGCAAGTGCAGCACAGCTGATGCACTGAAGCCATAGGATCTTCCAGAAATGATGATGCTGTTTTCCAGGCAACTGGTAAATAGGCAGTGGTTTGTACGTTTTGATGTCTGATCTCCAACCTGACCTGCTCCAGAACAGGCTCCTTAGCAGGTTAAGTGTGCCGCATAAGTTACCATGGTGTTGTACCACAAGAAAAAGTGAGCTAGAACTGAAAATCCAGTGTTACTCGGGTGGATTTTCTACTAGAAATCCCTAATCCTGCTATGTAGTACTGACTACAAGGAGCTCTGATAATTAAAGGTTGTAGTCAGTTGTTGGGTGCTTGCTAGGCAATGTGATGACATCATAGCAGCTCATGTGTAATTCAGGTTCGTGGATATAAATTAGAGCTTATCATTATGAAATGAAAATGATAAGATGCTTTATAAGGCTGTAGGTCCCTAAACGCTACAAATGGCTCATAGCCCATTGGTAAGTGGCTGCTAGGCAACATTATAATATGTGATATAGATAAGAACCTTTGAGAGATGTTCAGGTGTGACAGATTGGTTGTTCTGCTCCTAATTCTGTGGGGGAGATGTTTGTGGACAGACAGAGATTTGGTATAACAGTAAGATGTGTTGCATATTTCTTGGAAGGCTGTGCTCAGCATAATGCCTCTATCTTTGCTTTGCCTGTTATGGAATTTTGTTCCCTTTTATGTATGGGTAACCGTGTACTGCTGCAGAACAAAGATCATGAAATGGAGAGAGATGAATCAGTATGGATAAATTGTTATACTGTTATATATGCATTGCAAATATTGTATACACACACACACACACAGACAATCTGAGTCCACTTTTTCAGAGCATGAGTTATATTCTCACAGCAGCAGCAAATCAGTGGCTTTTTAAGTTCAGCAAAATGTCACTATACTTTGTCTCACTGCTCACTTCTCAATTGTGATGCCCCTCCAACAGTCTTGGAGGCAATCCAAGTCTACCTTAGAGGGACACTGGCTGACATGAGAGGGTTGTCAGCTAGTGCAGTTCACTTCAGCTTACAGTACGTGTCTCTCTCTCTTCCATCCACCTGGCATTAACCTTTTGTGCTTGCACCTTCAACAGCCCCACAGAGCGTGACACACATCGATCCTCTGCTTGCATTGCAAATATTGTTGACCTTCACGCATAATCATAACTTTAACTGTAAATGAATTGCATTAAGGTTCATAGCAACTCTCTGTATGCATTGTGTGTTTATAATGTATTACCAAGACAAATACGTGTATTTTATGTATTTCAACTGCAAGCTCTCTTTGATTTTACTCACCATGAGAAAAATACATTTCCAAGTTTTCTGCAAATGATGTAAAACAGTCTATGTGTATCTTACAGTTTAAGGCAAAACTCAAAAATAACAGTAACAATACTCTGCAAACGGCATCCTGCAGACACAGAAATGTGCTTTGCAGTGGCATTGGCCCAAACCGATTTAGAACTACTGAGGCTTCTGGTTTATCCCACTTCAATAGGCAGCCATCCAGAAAGAGAGTGCCTTTATACACAGCAGTCTACTGTGAGGTTTGTGGGCGGGAAGAAGCAGACACATTGGGTTTAATAAATACACACAGAGATACTTGAAAAACCAGTAGACCTGCATAAAGTATCCTAAAACCCAGAATAGAAAAAAAATTAGTCCAGTATAGTTTTAAATTAACGGCAGTGAAAATTCACATTTTTTAAACATAGAACTTACATTACTCTGTTCTGGACTTCACAGGTTTTGGGGTGCAATATTTCATAGTAGCAAAGTTTTAAAGTCCTCTGCAGTGCTTCCTTAGAATGAACTTATCCACCTGCAGTATGAGCTGCTTCTTGTAAATTCTCCAAAAAGTAAGTGAGTACTATATCCTTCATTACTTCACTATACGAGTTACCTTTACTGTATTTCATTTCATTTTCAGTCCGACATCAAAGTTGATTTTTATTACACAAACATCTGGCATGTTTGTCTTTTTTCAGCAACATGACAGTTTAGTGGGTAGGTTGCCATTTGCTTTCTAAACATTTTCTTTACCAATACCTGGCATTTAGTCATTCAACAAATACTTTGGTCATGACCAAATAACTGCAAAACTGACGTCTGAGCATGCTGTTGGTTTTTCACCAATGTTAGTATGATTACATGCTATAAAATGGTAACAGTAAATATTATACCTCCTAGGTATCTGGATGTTGCAGCAGGTAAAGGCATCTGCAACATGCTGTTTTTTGTAGTGTTCTTTTATCAACATCTCTTCATTATGGCCCATATTCTGTATGTATAGACCTCCTACTGACATATCTATCAAAATACAGCCCGCAAACATACCCATTAATAACACAACTTTTGTCACCCAAGCAAAATGATACAGTACATATTTTTATTACAAGCTTGTCTTCGCCTTGCTAGTCAGTATGATGCATAAAAACAAATAGACTGTTACATTTAAACAGTCTGCACTAAAAATCACTGTTATCATATTAATCAATTTTATGAGTGCTTTTCTGCAAATAGTGACAGAAAGTTTGCATCATGCCAGAGTATTGTGAGTACTGAGTTACCCTTCCTATGAATGCCCCCCAATGATGCTACAGTAGGTAATTGCATTTTAAGATCTCCTGTACATACGGATCATCAAATATGTACCCTGTGGGTATGCAAGGTATGAAGAAACTGTACCCTCCTCTCTTTCATTCTACAGTATGTCCTTGTTTACTTTAGCTAATCAACTTTGAGCTTGTTTTCTTTCATATCCTAATAAATAATATGTTAATCCAGCTGGGACAGCAGGGTGGAAATGAGCACTGAAAGAAATTAGCAAATGACATTTTAACAAGGATGTCTGTGGCGATATAATGGGGCCTAATGAAAGTAATGTTTTCATTGATGTGCTGACAGCATGGCATTCTCCCAGCTGTACCCCTGCCTTTGCCTTGTGAGATGTGTATAAGAGAAACCAGAAGAGGACAGAATATGAAAATATAGACTTGGTTTGTGTATAGGCACAAAAATCCCCTTTGACTAATGGGGAGAGATGATGCAGTTTAGGCAAATTATGCAACATGAATGAAGATACAGATGTCGAAGCTGATTACTGGAATTATAAGTCATAAGTCTTACTTTGTAAAACCAAACATCAAGCATAACCTACTTCTTAAAGCATTTTGCAGACATCTGTTTGGAAAACAAATCCACATAAAATAAGTAGCGTTGAGAGCTTGTTTATGCAGTGGGTATTTGTGTGTGATGAAGTGGCCACAACTGGTTGTGGCAAATTTTATTTACAGTGAGGTGGGAAAAGCTCTATTGGCTTTACTCATTTGGCAGAGTATGTAAAACCAAACATTCTGCAACGACAGTTTGACTTTCAAGCTCACCACATTTATTATTTATTTATTATGAATTAAACATTCAGAAAAAATTACCTTTTGGTGTTGCTGAGCTGGCCAGTCCATTCCTTCTTTTTAAACAATGTAGCAGATTGTTGATTTGTCCACTTCTAAAGTTTTTGGTATCTCTGATACGTTGGTTTTTCAGTCTGATGAGCTCCTCCACTTGTATCAACAAATCTTTATAACTCATATTGAGAGTTCCAGTGAGCAGCTATAAAAGCAAATTCAACACTTGAAATCGACTCCAGATCATTCATCTGCTTTATTTGTTATAGAATAATGAAGGAACAGACCTCTCTTGGCCATTAAACTGCTTGCCAGTCACATGAATAATTAGTCTTGAGATAATGGGGGACTTTGGTGCAGAAATGTTTGGTAAATTCCTGGCAAATTGGAGAACATTCTTCAGACCAAGAATCATAAATAGAAAATTCCAGACTGAATAGCAGACATACAGGACAGCTACAAGCACCTGGGTATTCACAGGCCAAAGGGAACCATGATAGAGATGGTAAAGATAAAAAAAAGGGGGGGCACTGTTAGAAAGTTCTGTTAATAGTATGATAACCATTCTTCATAATATATATGCTTATGTAAATATAAATTGCTCATTGTAATGATGCCTATGTGTAAAGGAAACTTTCTATGACATTTTCAGTGACCTTTGTACAGAGTGTGTTTCTTTAAAATAATTAGAAGTGTAGACAAAAGTCTAACCTCTATCTGGAAACCTTCCTTTGACCTGTCTGAGTTTCATGTTTGTATACTTAGTTACCAAATAGGCTGATAGAAGTGAGAGGTTATACTAATGTAGTGTTTTATTTTTAACTACAGTAAGCTACAGTGAAGGGCATAATTGACTTTCCATTTGAGACAAAGACCTTTAGGGGCTGCACTGAAGCGGAACCCTTGCAGATGTCAAAGTGTTTCTGTTACTTCCTCTATCGCCTACGCTCCTTCCTGTTTGTCATGTGTTCAAATATATAAAAATGGCTTGGAGAGAGTTGCTCACTGAGCTTGAACTCATGCTATTTGCTCCTAATTTTCTTGTAAGAAAATTAAAGAGCTTTGCCGGAGACTGATCGAGCGAAGCCTGGTTTTTGATACGTTTTTGAATTTATCTAACAGGCACCCACAGCCAAATATGACCAGAAGGCATGAGAGGTGCTGAGAATCCAACTCTATGGTAGGAATAAGATCAGAGTTATCAATGTATACACCCTACAGTTATCAGATACTCAGCTGGAATAATATGCTGCCCACAGGAAGAGATAGATGCCAATGATGTCAAGACACAAAAATTCCTAAAAATCCACTGGTCTCTTTCCAGTCCAGGATGAGGATTACTGAGTGTCAGAGCCACAATCCAGGATGACACATGAAGCATCCATGAATACATCGGGAAGATGGTCCCCAGAGATGAGCTGCTCAGAGAATGCTTCAGTCACCTGAAGACAGACAGTGATGAGGAACAGGAAGAGAAACTGTCATGGAAGACTAAGCCTTTGCATGGGATGCATCATTGATAGCTAAAGGAAGTGGCTGACATCAAGAAGTCCTACCAGTGGCTGGCCTAAAGGACAGCACAAAGACTTTGATCATGGTAGCACAAGAACAGGCCCCAAGCTCCATAGAGGCAGGAGTCTACTGCAGCCAACAGGACCCACATTGCAGACTGTGCAGTGTTGCCCTGGAAACAGTCCAGCACATAGTAGGAGGATGTAAGATGCAAGCTGGGACAGTGTTCACTGAAAGACGCAACCAAGTGTACGCAACCAAGTGTACAGGAACATCTGTGCCGCATATGGATCGCAAGCCCCCAAGTTCTGATAGGAGACATGTCCAAGGGAGTTTGAAGACAATAAGAAAAATGTGTGTGTGTCTGTGTGTGTGTGTATACACTGTTTAAAGAAGTTAAAGGAACACTTTGAAAACACATTCGATCTTATTGGGAAAAAAATTGTGCTGGATATCTATACTAATATGAACTAGAGTTAACGTGTTAGGAATTAAAGAATGCTGTATTGTTCCTGGACCGTCTGAGGCACAACCTGCTGGCATCAGATGATCCGAAACATAATGTCCCAGAGGTGTTTTATTGGATTTAGGTGGGGCGGTTGTGGGGGCCAGTCAATGGTATCAATTCCTTCATCCTTTGGGAACTACCTGCATACTCTTGCCACATGATCCTGGTCATTGTGATACACCAGGAGGAACCCAGGATCTACTGTACCTGTGTAAGGTTTCACAACAGGCCGAAGGATTTCATCCCAATACCTAATAGCCATCAGAGTGCCATTGCCTAGCCTGTAGAGGTATGTGCATCCCTCCATGGATATGCCTCCCCAGACCATCACTAATAAATTCAATTCAATTCAATTTTATTTATATAGCGCCAAATCACAAAACAGTCGCCTCAAGGCGTTTTAAAAAACATAACACCAGCATAACATTCTCGACAGCTTCTCCAGACTCTTTCACATCTGTCACATGTGCTCTCAGGGTGAACTTGCTCTCTAAAAAGCACAGAGTACCAGTGGTGGACCTGCCAATTCTACTATTCTACAGCAAATGTCAATCAGGCTCCACAATGCTGAGCAGTGAGCACAGGGCCCACTAGAGGAAGCTGGGTCCCCAGGCTACCCTCTTAACATCTATGTGTGATTGTTTGGTCAAAGACCTTCACATGAGTGGCCTGATGGATTTTGTAGGGCTCTGGTAGTGCTCCTACTGTTCCTCCTTGCATAAAGGAGCAGATACTGGCCTTGTTGATGAGTTAAGGGCATTCTACGGCCCTGTCCAGCTCTGCTAGATCAATTGTCTGTCTCCTAGAATCTCTTGAGACTGTGCTGAAACAGTTTTCTCTGTAATTATTGTATGTTCCTCACCTTACAATATAAAGCACCTTGAGGTGACTGTTGGGATTTGGTGCTATAGAAATAAAACTGAACAAACTCCTCTGCTACTTAACTGACCAGATCAATATCCCAGAAGTTGGATTGACTTGAATTAATTGAATTTTTTTGAGTAGTGTGGTAAAATGTATTTTCAGATCTATTCTCACTGGTTCTGGGAGAGGAACAAGGAACAACAGCTAAGTGGGCAGCTGAGAAGACAGAGGCAGGGGAGAGTTGTGTCCTCTAATGGATTTTGTGGGGAAAAAATGTATTTGGGGCACACTAAGGTTTAGCACTTAGACATCCCCAAAGAGTTCACTTGAGCAGAGAGATGCAGGTAAGGTCTGCAAAAAATTGAAACTCTTGACCTACTCTTGCTTTCTACAGCTAAAAGAATTGGAGTCGTGTGAGTTTTGTCAGAGAAGGAAATGAAAGAAAACCTATTTGAAATCTTACACAGTTAAAGAAAAATCAAATAAGAATCTATCAAAGATGCATGGATAAGCTGTAATTACTTAACTGGATAAGTGTAAAAATATTAATATAGCTTCCTATAGCATTTCTAAGCAATCCTCTTTTTCTGTACACTCTGTAACAAGATGCTCAAATATATACTCTAAATTTCATGTGAAAATTATTTTCCCTCAAGAGTGAGATGAGGCGAAAAAAAGCATCAAACACCCTGAGATTTCCCTGCCCTTCTTTTAATCTTCTCACGAGTTCTCAAAGTGTTACAGGAGGAGGAAAAAAATGTAGATAATTGATGATGATGTTGTCTCTAGACATGAACTCATCACAGCAGCCGAAACAACCATGTCTAAAAAGTGCGGATAAAGTGGTACTTAAGTACCTCTGGATTTGTCAGACGCTCTCCAACAAAAGCACTCAAAGCTGCCAGAAAGAAAAGTCTTGTTCCATCTCCCCAGCAGAATTTGACTAGTTGGATGATGACTGCATAGCAGCCAAGAAAAGCTGTGACGCGTCTCCCTGTCAGGATCATCACATCCACGTTTCAGTTCTGACATCTCAGCATAAGCAGGTGTAATCTTCAAAGTGAACCCTGCTGCAATTACACCCAGTGAGTGTTTTAGCATGCCAGCAAAAAAGTGAAACTTTGACTTTCAGTACTCGCTAAAGTGTTCTGTGAGGCTTAAAGAGTATATTTTCAGCAGCTAAGCAAACTAATTACAATTCCTTTTTAGCTACTTGCTACAAAAGGTGTGACATCTACATGGTGACAGATGCTTTACTGAGTTCATGTTTATTTAATTTAATGAAACTCAAAATCTGAACACGTGCACCATAAATAAATATCACACATTGCAAATGCTAATTACTTTATCGGCTGCAGCCTCGTGTTAAATGCAAAGCTCTGTGCTATGTTGCAGTAAATACATATGACTTGAATGGGATTACTTTATCTGCCAAAGTCTGAAGCTCTCTCTTTCCAACAAACCATTCTGCTCTGTTTAAATCCATGCCATCACCTTCTGCAAAACTAACATATGTGCTGTGGTTTAGGTGTTTGTCAAGAGGCAAAAGGCAACAACATGGTACTTCTGAAAAGGTTGTTGACAACAAGAGGTCACTGAGAGGGGGAAAACTGTATCCTTTCCAAGTTATGATGCTGCCAAGTTTATTATAATTGATAGGAAATGGGCATGTAATGCACCTTGTGTGCACCAGAGACAGAACTAAATTGGAAACAATAAAGACCCTCATTTCCTTTATGTGTAGGGTTAGAGTTGTCCAGGTTTGTCCCATCAGTGTCAGCTAATTTTAATTCATTAAACTTATGTTGTATATTCAGTGCCACTGGCAGTTAATTAGCCTTGATCTATTTCCTCAGTAGATGTGTTGAATAGGAGACTGTGTGTTAACACATAAACCTGCTCTTTAACAGCAAACCATTCACAGGTACTTAGCTTGTTTCCATTTTCTATAAAACTGAATGTCAAGTTTTGTATTCAAGATTACGAGTAACAGCAGGTTTGCATTGGTTGATGGACAGCATATCATATCTGCCTGAAATGACTTCATTAAATGCTGTCATGATTCGTTTAGAGGACTCTAACAGGATGGACTAGACAGGTGTCGTGTTCAAGAAATGACATGAAGGCCTGATTCTGTGCTGGAGTTTGGCTGATTATACCTCAATCTGAGTATGTTTATATGCATGAAGTTATTATTTATTATCCATTTAACTGTTATGTTATGCATTTTATGTTTTATTTAGTTATAATAGTCAACTTCTATCATAAGCTGTAATTTCCCCACAAATGCTTTCATCCAACAATCTCCAGTATCATTTTGTCATTACCTTCCTATAGAACCAAGAACAGAAAGGCAGTTTAGAAAGGACTGAATAACAGCAAGAAAGATTGAGAGGGCAATGTCCACCTCAGGAAGAGGATTAGTTGACTTGGTAAGGACAGAGCAGCTTACCAGGGTAGTTAATGATAGAAAAAGAATGTGCTGACAAGATAAATAGGTAGCCAAGAGTCCTGGTTTGGGGTTCCAAGTGCTATGCTGAAGACAGATTAGATGTGTCACAAACTGAGGTGATCGGGCAGGAAAGAGCCAAAGAAGACTCTAGTGACATTGTCAAGAAATAACGCTGACAGTGAGCAGCACTAAACCTTAATGGTGATAGGAGTTTAACCTCCTCGCTCAGACTTCCAGTCAAGGAGTTGGAGGAGCTAAACCATGTATTTGAACTGATTTGGCCCAGAGGTAGTTGATCAATTTAACATTCTCTGTGGACAGCAATGTTTGTCAGTCCACTTCTTTTACTTCTGAATCAAATATCTCAACAACCATTTGATGAATCAACAAAAAATGTTTTATGCCAAATCACCAGTGATTTGTCCAGTGTCTACCCTACTACTCACCCTTTGACATCTCAGATAACCTCAAGCCCCCCTGAATTGGACAAGTGGTTAAGAAAATGGATGGATGGTTTTATGGTTCCCAGAGGATCAAGCCTACCTATATGTGATTCCAGCTACAGTATTTGTGCACCACTATCAGGTTGGCATTTGTGGTTTGAATGAGATTTCTTGAGAACTATTCAATAGAGTTCCATATAATCTGGTACACAAATTAACGTACAGCAGGACAGCCCAGCAACACATTGAAGTAAATTTTTGTTTTGTTTTGAACTGGTCTCCTGGATACTGTAGTGGCCATGGCTGCTTTGATTGAAAGACAGTGGCAGCTGGAACCAATCACCGTCTGCTAGACCTCACCTCCACTTAAATCATTAAACTAGCGTTTGCCACCATCTTTGTGTTACTGGTGCCTTCTGGAGCATTTCTTTAAATCTTTAATCTGAGAGATATTATGGCTTGCTCTGTGCTACAGAGTCTCAATTAGTGCCTAGTCTCTTACTAGGCACTAATTGGCCAATGTGTGTGGCTGTGTGTTGCACCCCTACAGTTTATGGATGCAGCTTACTAACAACATAGCAAACATTAGGTGATAACATAGCTGTCTTTCTTCCAAATATGCTAACTGGTGGCTCAAATAGACATGATGGTGGGCAAAATTCTAACACTGATTGTCACTGTAGGCATGTACCATGCTGGCTATAGCATTAAGGTTCAAAAGTGCCCGTGGGATATTTCTAAATCCTATTTACTGACTAGTTAAAATGTATGTGTTAAATTGATCTTACACTCCCTAGCTTGTAATGAAGACAACTGTATCAGAAATATTGAGCCTTACCACCCTCATCTGGCACCACTACAAGATTTTTTTTTTCCTCGCAAATTTGACCTCAGTGTCTCTGAAAAGCTCATCTGCATCTAGATTCATAATACTCACCAGGCCCCGACTCTTCAGGCCTAGAGAGAAAATGGTAGCACCTCGTTAGGGGGAAAAACAAAATAAAATTTGGTTTTATTGATTTACTGATGTGAAGACAGGCAGTTAAAAGTGTACCTCAGTATAGCAAGAATGCTCAGAACAAAAGGCATTGAGTGGACTACAAAGGAGTGTTGCTCGTGCTCATTGCACCTTTTCTTTAGTTTGACCTCTGTAATTGAATCTGAACAAAGATAATCCATGTTGTCCAGCCTGCCATGTAATTACAACAGCTTATGATCTCTCTGGATGGCTTCCAGGAAGAGGATGTGTCGGCTTATACTGGGTTTGAATAAAGCAGTCAATAACTCATCAGCAGTGACGGTGCATTAATACAAATGGGCAGTCATCTGTAAACAGGAACACAGCTGCACATTCTTTCAAACTGACACACTCCTTAGTCACAGATTACACACTGCCTCACACACAGACACACACAAAAGTAGATCCACATAAGACATGAGTGACCCTGTGCAATCCTCAAGCACACACGTAGCTACTGCACTTTATGCACACAGGAAATATCATAAAATCTCAAAATTGGGCAAATGTTCCAAAGAAACTGGCTGATCCTCAAAGGAGTTTACCAAATGTGTGCTGTGCTGTACAAAAATGCCACAGGCAAACAGAAAAAAAAGAAAAAAGAATGAAAAGATGAATGAAAGAAAGACAGGGAAAAAAATACATTCACTTCATACAATCACAATTCCTTCTTCACCATTTTTAAGATTGTCACCCTCTTAAAGTAATGGCCTGAGTCATTTTTTAATGAAAGTTTTATTTTTGCCTAAATCATCATATTTTCAATGTTTGTCAATGTCTGTTTTCAAAAATGCTTTTATAACCTTAGCTCCATTTACATTTGTTTTTTAAAACAACACAGAAAAAATCCCTATCAGCCCAATTAATATCAGAGAATTTTATTCAGCAATATATCATTGACATTTTATGCTATGTTCACAAAATGATTACATGTTATAAAGTACCTTTAAATAATGGGTATTAAAACATTGCCACGTCAAATCTCAGTCTTCTTGGCTTGATCCACACTGATTTAAACACAACTCTAAGATGCACACGAGGCTGAGGGAAAACTCTACTGACTAAACTCCCTCTGCTCTGCATCCATTTGCAGCAGCAGCTAAACCTTCCTTAAGGAAGTCCTTTTGCCCTGTTTGACAAGAGAAAAGCCAGACGGGAACAGTCAGCCCTCATAGTTAAAGAAAGATGATCCTTTTTCAAACTCAGTCAGAAGAAGACACATCAAAGAAATACTCTGCAAGGGTGATGTAGGAAAGAACTCCTAATACAGAGAGACTTATGCTATCAGCCAATAAGGGCCTATTACAATTCAGTCTGGACCAACATATTGTAATTAAAATAAGATTATTTCCATCTGTACTCATTTATATGGTATGGTTTAGTTCTGTTCTACGACCTTCCTGCCCTCACATTGACATGCATGGAAAGCCCAAGATGGGGAGAACAGCAGCAAGAACCCTGCACAGAACAGTAAATGCATCACTGACAACCAATATGGCTCTAATTAAGTTAGACATAACTGAGGTGGAGGCTAGGGGTGAAACTTAGGTGCAAAGCAATGTGCAGATGCACAGAAACTGTAGACAGGATAAAACAACGTACAACCCCAATTCCAAAAAGTTCCATTCCAAAATGTTGTGGAGAATGTAAATAAAAACAGAATGCAATGATTTGCAAATCTTGTAAACCCATATTTTATTCACAATCGAACATAGAAAGCATATCAAATGTTTAAAATGAGAACATGTACCATTTTAAGAAAAATATTAGCTCATTTGAATTTGACTGCAGCTACGTGTCTCAGAAAAGTTGTGACTGGGCCAATGTTTACTTCTCTTCTATTAATAGTCAGTAAACATCAGTGGTGTGTTCTTAATAGTCAACAATGAAGCTCCATGGCACAGAGCAAGAAGACAAATAAGTGTTCGATACAGGCGTAACACTCATTAGTAGGAGAGCAGGATTCATTAGCAATCTCATCCTTTGAGATTATGTCTGTGGAGAGCAATATTAAATTTGGATTATTTTTAAAGGTGCAAGCAATTTTTTTGTATTCACTCATTTTCCTTTTCTTTGTAAATTTCCTCTCCTTTTACAAAATAAATAAATCAATGCATGGAAAATCACAACAAAGACTAAATACAAGTGTCATTTGAGTTGTCCAGGGACAAATGATGAATGCAGTTTAGTTGCCTGTTATCCAATTTTCCTCTTTTGTTGGCTTCTTTAGGGTGTTAAATGGTTTTGCTGACTGATATATGCCTTGACTGTGTCACAACAATCCCAGCTGCTGCTCAGAGCATTGTCAAGACAAGCTAATGCTGCAAAAACATAGTTAAAGCAATTTAGTTATCAAGCAGCAAAGGCGATGGGGGGAAAAACAATTCACTGCATGTCAGAACTAAAGTTGTAAGACACAAAAGAGAGACAGATTGACGTAACTCTGACAACGTGTGTATTAACTTCACAGACAGCGAGTTTGTGGTATGTTTACCAAATTGCAATAAAATGCCATCTTCCTGCCCAAGAGGAAATGTGTCAACTTTTTACTGTCATAAAGCATAAAATAAAAAGAATGTACTGTTTAGCCAGAAGTAATGAAGAGTCCATACTTTCTATCCCATTAATGCAACTAGTTATTTACATCTAGCAAGTTCATCACATAGTCACAATGAATGACTGTGAACTAATAAGGATGCATTAGTTATTCTAATTACTCTAAAACAGCAGTGTGACACATTTTCACACAGATGTTGAGGTTTTTGGACCAGTTTTGTTGAGCTTTAATTTGTGAACTAGTGAACTACTATGCGCCAATATAACATCAAAATGCAGGCTGACCACTTACAGTTGTGCACTCTTTTTTACCAAGTTATCTTGTATCTGTCATTATTTTTTTCTGCTATCATCACTTTCAGACTTTCATCATTTGAAGTGTTTTTGCTGTAAGGATCAATAGTTTGCAAAAGTCATATGATAGATGTGCAGTCAACAAATCTGCAGCAACTGTGATGCTCTCATCTGGCTATGGCTATGGTCAAAATCTGAGAGGAATGTTTCCAGCACCTTGTTGACTCTTTACCACAAAGAATTAAGACAGTTTGAAGGCAAAACGGGGCCCCAAACCAGAACTGGCAATGTGTACCTAATAAAGTGGCAAGTGAGTGTGCATCTCATGATGAATCTACATTTAATTCAGGAAAACATATTTTAATTGAGATGCAAACATAGAGAGTGACGCTATAAAAGAAAAACTCAGCTATAAAAATGATATCTGTAATTATAATTAATTATCCTGTAATGTGGGACAGCAACTGCTATAATGTCAGAACATAGTTTAAAATGGCTTAAGTACCAATTGTGGATTCTCAGAGCACAGGGAGAGTCCCTGGAATGGACCATTTTATCTGATCAGCAGAAAAATGAAGTCATTCAATTATAAGGGTTAAAAGTGGAGAAAGGACACTAATCTTTTTTGAACAATGTGAATATGTTTGATTTCAAACAAAATTATTATTACCCGCAGCATACACACAGGCGCTAATGTAGGTTACATACCTGTCATGTGTTACACTGAGTATGAAAGCTCCTTACATAGTAGCTCACTCCTTATTCAATTAAATATTCAATGCAATCAATGAAAGCCACTGAAGAATTCCTACAAAGGCTGCTAATTACAATCAGCAGTAACTATTACACTGCAGGTCACTGTCAGCGCTAACAATAGTGTCTCAAATACGACAAATGATGTTTTTAGTAAAAAGAAATAAATTAACAACAAAGCACATTCAGAACAAAACTGATTGATTGGGATAGTTTTTTTTCCTTCCCGATCAAAAGACTCCTGTGAGGTCTTCAGGACAGATTTTCTGGATTAACACATCTCAAATTTAACGAAGCTGTCATTCTTATTATCACTTTCACATGAGCACAACCTTAATTGGCACACAGCTATAAAACTCAGAATTTTCACTGTATAAATTTAGATACCAATCCAAAGTCACGGGTCGCTTGAGGCATACAAGGCTCAGAGCTGCTTCCTCCATGCATTTTAAGTACGCATTGTCAGCAGGCAGAAATTTGAACATTTTTTGGGTTCGTTTACTTTCTAAATAGAAGCACTGGTTGAAATCTGTCAACAGCAGCATGATTGAGCGGTCCCAGGGACAGTCCATAATCTGTGTCCAAATCCCATGTACTACAGCCAAAACTCAGAATCCCATCCAATTAAGCCTAGCCAACTGACAGATTTCCCTCTTCTGTCACTTTGTTTCCCTTCATCCTTCCCTCCCTTTTTTCTGTTGTTCATTCACTTTCCATTCCTCTGATCTTTTACTTTCCCTTTAATAGTATTTTTGTGTTTTCTATACCTTTTTCTCACACGGTGGCATAGTGGCATCCCCAAGCAGGAGATCTGGAGATGATGATTGGGGGAGGGGGGTGTTAGGTGGGTTGATCTGAACTTGCACACAGCAAGCCTCACTTGGTGCCAGGGCTTTGCTGTACGCCAAGCTTTCTGTGTGACTGTGTGTATATGGAGCCTTGGCAATCATCATTAGCCACAGGGCCAAGTCTGCCTCTGTGCAGACTTCTGCATGGATCTCTTCAGGGGCTCCCAACCTTTTTTTGGCAGGTGAGTCCACATCGATGGCAAGAAATTACTACAATGCATAAATGATTTAAAGACTGTACTTTAACGCTAAATTGAACATATTCTGTTTATTTTCCAACTGCAGTTACTCTTGTTCCCTCATAATTATGGTGATTATTACTCAAGCACCACATTTACATAGTGCCTTAATGACACACAGGAGACCACATTAAAACAGAGGAGGAAATAAAATACAAAAACCTAGAGTATAAAAACCAAGCATAAATACCACAAGAATTTCAAATTACAACAAAGCCATATTTACTCCTATTACCTATTTTTCCAGCCCACTTCAGCACAATAGGCTGTTAAACACGGCACTTGCTATAGATTTGGTGTGAAAAGTCAAACTGACGGGAGAGATGAGAACTTGGTGTGCTAATGAGAACAGGGTATTAGAGTTTACTATAAAGCAATACCAGTATTTTTGGCAATGTTTCTGTCTTCATCATTTCTCTCTCATTACTCTACTCTCTGTCACACATATACAAGCGCCCTCATCCACATGTACAAACACACTCCAGAGGAGCCAAGGTCAACACATACTCACAGATGTGCATCTGTAGATGGCGGATAATCTGAAAATCAATGACACAGACTGTAAGATTTGAGGCTACTGGTAAAAATCAGCCAAGCTGCAGTGGTTAATCTTTGCTTTGATCATAAACAGTGCAGCCATGCTGTTTGTATTTCCCTTTTTTTTTCTTTTTTTTTTTTTAGCACAGATGCTTATTATAGGAAAGATTGCACTCTATGAGATTAGAGCTGAGTGAATTGAATGAAATCTCTGTGGGCTTCATAAGTTTTTATACTTTCCCCAGTGCGCATGAAAACAGCATCAGTAAAATCTGTTTCCCAGAGCAGTGCAACTTAACTGATAATCATTCTGAATATTGTTTCAGGAACTCCACGTCATACACACGTGTTTCACGTCATATACATTGATCAATGGGCACTTAATTGATTAATTTAACAGAGCAACAGATACAGCCTTTATGAACAGATTACTATGATGTATTTCACTGTGTGTGATAACACTGTGTAGCATTGCCACATAAAATCAGCCTGCTAGACTACACAAAAAATAGAACTGCCAGTATGGCAAGGCTCATTACTTCATATATTGCAGAGTCTTCCTACACCCAGTCTTCAAACACATGATCTATCTATGGCCTTTTAAGAGGAAATGTCAAATCAGCACGTATGATGAGGTCTGGACGAGAGCAAGCGATAGGGCAACACTTCACGTAGAAAAATAATGAATGCACCTGGCAGTCCTCTACAACACACAAAAAAATGTCCATCGTCAGTCATTTAGTCTGGTATTGATTCTTAAAATTGTTTTCTGAGTCAGGAGATGATAGCAAGAAGCATTATAAATCACTCCACTGGTGTCAAGAAAATGTCACTAAGGAAGCTGTGGAAATTACGGCATGCGTGGGAAAAGTTAAGTGATGTGCCGCCAGTAGACAGAATATTCTGCAATCAATGAAAAAAATAAAAATAAAATGTAGCACCTCTTCCATTTACCTCATTACAATTTATAGATGCCCTGGTCTCTTGATTTTTGTGGCTTGCCATATTAACTACACTGTCCACCTTTAACAGTTTTATTAAATCAAAACATAAAAACTGAAATATACATACAAGTCACACCGTACTATGTTTCAAAGTACTGAATTTTAGTTAAATTAAATCATATTTAAAAGATAAGTAAAAACAAATGCACAAAAAAGAAACACACACACACCTACCTGCCTCCAAAGTTTTTGGTTCAGTTGCAAAATGTTTTGAATTGCATCTTTAGACAATGACAAATTACTCTTGAAATTAATATGTCAAAATTGAACTAGCCTGTGCACACATATATATAAACATGACAAAAAGAAATGAATGAAATAATTAAATAACAGGCTGCAGGTTCAGTGCACTTGGGTCTGAAACTGTAAGCCTTTCATTTATAATGCAAGCAGAAAAAAAAAATTGCACATGCAACAGTTTAACTCACAATCTGCTGACCAGTCAGCTGGGCAAAGCTAGCTGAAGTACTGATGAGGGAAACCTGCAGCTGGGACAACCAAAGCCAGAGCTGGGGTTGCTGAGATCAGGCTTCTTCAATGATCCACCAAAAGACATCCAAAGATATCCTCTGGGCAAGCTCACACAAAAGTCTTTTGTCAATTTTCTGGTAAATAAATAAATCTCTTAGCAACACACAAAATCCAGAAAACTCCACCAGAGGTCAGAGTACAAAGCTTTTGAACGAAGTCATGTTCCCCTCACTGCCACACCAGGTCTAAGGGTTCCTTCATCTGCCAAATCCCACTTTAACCCTGTTTGGAGGGAATCCTCTTTTTTGGTGTATGGGTATAAAAAGAGCATCTTAGAGAGGCCGAGTTTCTCAGAACGATGGGCAATTTGCAAAAAGCTGCATCTACAAATTGTGGAAAATTTTCAGAATAATGCTCCTCAGTGAGTGATCATGCAGAAAAGAAATTATATGTGAATATGATCAAGACATATTTAGTTCATTTACAGTTACAGTTTTAGTTCGTTTTTACTTTTTTCTCTCTAATTCAGTTAGTTTTAGTCAGTCTTCACAGTGGCTTTGGTCGTTTTCATTAGTTTTTATTTTTGGTTTAATGCTTAGTTTTAGTTTAAGTATTAGTTTTCCTTTTATCACACTTTGTCAGGTGCAAGAGGGACTATTGTGTAAAAAAAACTTGACATACCATATTATTAAAAAAATCATATTCAACAACCAACTGTTCACAACATAGGAGCATTACATGCTAAATGTGTGCAATATTAAGGACGCACATGAACATCAACAGGGAGAAACATAAAGAAAAACAAACTCGTGCATTCGGATCATCGTTCTGATTGCGAAAACTGCCAGCCATGACAGGCTAAAAAAAAAAAAAAGAACTCCAAAACCCAATAAAGTCTACAGTCAGTGCAGTAGATTAACAGCACCGACATGTGGTGCATAACATCAGAAAAAAGCGAATGTTTGACAAACATAAACTGAACTCTTTGAAGGAATCAAAGTTCAAATCCAGCTGCATCCTGATGTTCTCCACCACATGAAGCTGGTTCTGTTTTGGAGCTGCTCGGAGAGCTAGCTTGGTTAGATGCGCCTAACTGAACTTCAGCTGGGTCTTTGCAGGCCGATGTACTGTAGACAAATTACGCAAGTGGCCGACGTTTAGTCTATATATACACGAAACTATATTTAGACGTGTAGTTTTAGTTAGTTATCGTTTTTCCCTTTAATTATCGTTTATTTATTTCAGTTAACAAAAAATTATGTCTCAATTTCTGTTTTTGTATTTTCATTCGCTTTTGTTAACTATAATAACCTTGTCAGCGCTCAGTTAAAAAGCTTACATGGTATGGGGGTGCATCAGTGCCTATGGAATTGGCATTTTGCACATCTGGAAGGGCACCATCAATGCTGAAAGGTATAAACACATTTTAGAGCAGCATATGCTCTCATCCAGATGTTTTTCAGAGAAGACCTTGCAAGACAATGCTAATGGCCTACTGCATCTATTACATTAGCAAGACTTTGTAGAAGAGTTCAGGTGCTGAACTGGCCTGCCCGCAGTCCAAACATTCACCAACTGAAAACATTTGGACCATCATGAAACAAAAACTAGAACGACGACTCCGGACTCTTGAGCAGCTAGCATCAGCTGGTCTCCTCAGTTCCCAGACATTTATGGACTGTTGTTAAAAAAGAGAGGAAGCTACACAGTGCTAAACAGCCCTGTCTCAACCTTTTTGACATGTGTTGCTGCCATTAAATTCAAAATGAGCCAATATATTTTCTTAAAATAATACATTCTCAATTTACACATTTGATGTTTTTATGTTCTATTGTGAATAAAAGGCAGATTTATGAGATCTGCATGTCATTGCATTGTGTTTTACATTTGACAATGACCCAACTTATGCTGAATTGGGGTTGTAGATGTAGACCAGCAATCACCATATAAACAATGCAAACATTATGTATTAGCATTATAAGAAGAATTATATGTATAGAAGAACTTTGACATTAGCTGTGAAAAAAACAGATAATAAAAGTGTAAAAACAAAACAGAGAAAAGGACAGTAAGTCCAAGGTTTATTAAGTTTTCATCAAAGTGAAATATAAAAGACATGGCCAGCATGTCCTCTCAACCGCTTGCGGCATACATACATGCACACACACATACATGCGCGCGCGCACGCGCGCACACACACACACACACACACACACAGTGAGGCAATATAGAGAGAAAATGATGAAGCACGTATGAGAAGACAACAAGCCAAGCAGTTCAGAATTGGTATGGTTTACTGGACACTGTCCTGACAAGAAGCCACTAACCTCTTTCTAAGGTCAGTGGCTCCTTGTATACTTGCCATATCAAAAAACTTGCAGTCATAATGTTATGTTATATAACTTAAAAGAGCACAAACAAGTGCTTTCAGTTGTGCTTCCTATTTCCGACTCTACTATTATCCTGAAACCCACAACATACAACATATCCCATCATTTCATCATCCAATTTTTTGTGGTTGTAGTGTAGCTGTTGTTATAGAGGGTGGCTGTAGCTCAGGAGGTAGAGGAGGTCACCTACTAATCAGAAGGTTGGCGGTTTGATCCCCGGCTGCTCCAGTCTGCATGCCAAAGTATCCTTGGGCAAGATACTGAACCCCAAGCCGCTCTTCAGTGCAGCCGTTGGAGTGTGAATGTTAGACAGAAAACACTTAGTTGTAGAAAGAAGTGAATGGGGCATGTTGTATAAAGTGTGCTCAAAGTAGAGTAGAAAAGCACTATATAAAAACCAGTTCATTTACCATACCAACCATCACATTAGCAATGCAAACATAAAAGTTCCTGGGCAAAGAACACTCCAGTGGGTAGTTATTATCATTATACTTAATTTATATGGTTTTTTTTTTTAATTAATTTTTGCATAGGGGTCAACACAAAGCAAGGAGGGTCCATCCATCCATCCTCTTCCGCTTATCCTGTAGGATAAGGAGTGTGAAAATAAAAAATTAAAACACATCAAAGATTAAAAGAAGCACAGGCGGTGGCTGCAATGGCCATTTCTCATAGTTTTTAACATTTTTTTCATTTCACATTTCATGTTGTAATTTCCCTCTTCTCCGAGGCTGGTGAGACAGTTGTCCCTGACACTGCCCCCTGGTGACAGTAAACAGCTACAACACGTTGACAACAGTCTGAAAAGCTGTCTGGAGGCTGTGAGTAGAACCATGTTGGAGCCATTAGGGAGTCCCCAGGACTGTCTGGTCTGAAAATGGCTACAGAGAAACAAAGTCATATTTTTAAAAAAAACAAATGTGTCACAGCAACAGCCAATTAACTCCCTGTGCTCCTTTAGAAGTGACACTTTTGGAAACAAACAGTATCTGTGCATGTATACACCAAACCCTATAGAGTCATCTTTCCATTTCATTCTTAAATGTTGACCTGAATAAGGTCCAACACTCCAGTGTGAAAGAGAAAAACAGAATAGGCAACAGAGCTTTTTCCAACATGCTTTCATTTATCATAAGGCGCCTTGAAGGAAAATATAAATTACAGACGGGGAGAGAATGGAAACTGCTGTTGGACCAACAGCCAAGCTCAACCTCATTCAATCATACCAATGTCTGTGTTTAGTTTTTCATCTCTCTTTCCCCATACTATTCCATACCCTCTCTCATCTCCTTGCCTGAGTACCCTCTGTCTTTCTTACCTCCTCTTTTTCTGTCTATAGCTCCCTTTTTCATTTTTCTGACTACACTAGTATATGACTGCATTTTCAAACATATCCAAATTACAGAAAAAAGTTTGGTCCAACAGCCTGGAGATGTGGGGCTTTCTCCTGAATTATGCTATTTGTTTTTTCATTCTTGATGGCCTGGTGGGCCTTGCTTTCAACATTTTCATACATGTCCTGCAAAAGCAAGAAGAGAGAGGGTGAATAAAAGTGCATGAGATGGTTTGAGGAGAAGAGAGGGACAGAGACAGCGTGAGAGAAACTAACAGTGTATCATTCGTTTCTAGCCTTATCAAGAACAAATGTGGTCACAAGACTGAAACAAATGCTTACATCTGCTAAAGACTAAGACATTTTGGCCAGGTTCTTACTTTAGGCTAGGTTTTGAAGTTAAGATTGCAAGGGATAATGATCCTCGCTTGATGGTTGTAAATGCTATCCCTCTGCCAATGATTAGTAAGAATTCATAATCTAGGGGTGATATTTTGAAGAAATTTCTAAGTTTGATATCAACCATCATATTTGCACCAAATCTGTAGGTGCACAGTTTTCATATTTTCACTCCTAGGACTTTGCACAAAGCTACTGTTCGCACTACTGGTAGATGCTAACTGCATTCCGTTGCCTTGTGCAGTACCTGTACTGAGCAATGACAATAAAGTTGAATCCATCTATAAAACAGTAGATTTTTTCCTACTGGCCAAATGTTTAAATTAAGGACACATCTGGAAAGGAAATTGTTTTAGATGTTTGAAATAAATGTGTTAAATTATCTATGACATTGTTAAAGGTCAATAGTTGTCTGAAGCATGCAACTGTCAGTTGGTTAATAAGTGAACTGCCACTGTTTTTTTGTTTGTTCATGTTGTTTTATTAGTTTTTTGTTTTTGTTTTTTGGGGTGGGGCAAAGATTTCCCATTACTTATATATAAAGATTAAGGAGCACATTAAACACCCAATCTATGAAAAAGAAAAGCAAGAAAATGCTTTTATCTATGTGCGCAACATGAAGCTGGAGTTGGCAGCTCAGAATGGAAACAGCTAGCATGGCACTGTTCAACGGTAATCAGATTTACTTAAAAGTACCACAAGAACTCAACAGTTATCACATTTTGTCTCATTGCAATTTAAGAGATGTCCAACCAAGAGTACTGTTGCTGACTGTTTCCATCCCTTTATGACCACAGTGTATCAGTCTTCTGATGACAGCAGAATTATGTGCCGTGCCACACAGCTCACATCACCTCAAACTGGTTTCTTGAACAAAACATTAAGTTCACTGTACTCAAATTGCCTCCACAGTCCCCAGATCTCAATCCAATAGAGCACCTTTTGGACATGGTAGAATGGGAGATTCACATCATGGATGTGCAGCCATCCATATTGATGCTATAAGGTCAATATGGACCAAAATCTCTGAGGAATGTTTTCAGCACCTTGTTGAATCTATGCCATGAAGAACTGAGACAGTTCTGAAGGCAAAAGGATGTCCAACCCAGCACTAGAAAGATGTACTTAATAAAGTAGGCAGTGAGTGTACAATGACTACTGAAAATTAAAATGCATTTCTGTCACAGTTATGTTTAAGGGTCTATCCATTTCCACATTGTACCATTTTATAGTATACAATGAAAACAAGACAAAGAGTCGGTAGGGTTGTTGGGCATATCAATTTTGTTACTATCATACTGTGCCACATAAACAGATTTTGTAATTCTGTCACTACCGTGATAAATATACACACAATGAAGCAAAAGCTACTTTCCAGGTACTCCTACAGGTAACACCACGTTATCCTTAGTCAGACAAGGTTTCCTTCCTTATGCCTCCAACCAATTCAGATACTTAGTTTGTTCCAGAGAATAAGGACACTTCTTTTTAGTGTTTTATATTGCTGAAATAAATGTAGGCTAACAGTAAATTGCCACTCCATTAATAGTGTTACAGGCCCAGCCTTTGATTTCAAGCATGGCTACCTTGTGGGTAGCCTGTCCATAAAGGTAAAGCCTGGGCAAGTGAAACTAATTTATGAAGCAAATCACATTTTCTAATTAATCCAAATCATGTGGCAGTATTTCTCCTAAACCTCATGTAAGCCACTAGATTGAAAAGGAGAAGAATTGTATTTTGAGTGGTGTACCACTTTTAATTTTGTAACACCACAATGTAATATTGACACTGAAAAAAATACTCCCTAAAAATTTTAATAACACCCACTCCAAGTCAAGAGTCACACCAGCAGACTAACATTTGCTAATTTGCACTGAACAACTGCTGAGGCTGACAGCAATGTGAATAATTTTGTAGGTACAAAGTACGTGACTAAAGTATACTTTGACTTAAGAATGGCACTAGATGGAAAGATTTATTCCAACTTATTGTATTCTAAATCATCTTGTAGAGTATATGGTTTTGATATATGTGAGAAACAATACACTCATGACCAAAAGTAAGGGACTCACCAAAGTCATAAGGATTTATCCTCTGGCAACCATCGCCATCTGTGTCAACTGTCATAGTGATGTCTCCAGTATCAGTCACAACCAAAGATTTTATCTCCGTGGTGACTTTTTTTTTGCCCATATTATAAATTGAAATCTTTATCGACTGAATTAGTATGAGTCACCATCTGCAGACAGCATATATTGCAGCTCACTGTTAGAAATATGATGATCTATAATCAAACACTTGTTTAAAAAAAATGATGGACCAATCTATGCAGAAACTAGAGCAACACAGCTACGTATCACATCCTTCAAGTGTTATAGGGGTTGTCTGACACTAGTCTTTTTCTTCAAGCATTAATAATAAGTTAATAAATCAAAAACATAAATTTGCAGCAGCCCAAACTGCATAAAGACAGTAATAACAATATTTTTCAAAAGACTGCATCTGCTTGCATAAGCTGTGTGTGTGTGTGTGTGTGTGTGTGTGTGTGTGTGTGTGTGTGTGTGTGTGTGTGTGTGTGTGTCAATGCAAAAAAAATGCAATAAGCAGTATCGTTACACTGTTCAGAGTGTATGTAAATGTGTGTATTTGTGCAAGGGCATATGCAAATCCATGCATGCACATTTGTGTGTGTGCTAGTCCCCACTCCTCATGCAGCGCTGTCACCCTGACTCGCAGCCAGACACATATTTCATGGCTTGATGGTTTCTCTGTGCCATGCCAGGGCCAGATAGCTTATCTGCTGAAATCCTCCTCACTTGCCTGGAGTTTAGTTCAAGGTAAAATGCGGGGAAAGAACAGCCATTGACAAAGAAACCCCAGAGAGGAGAGAAGATCAGATACGGGAGCCAGATACAGCATTCAGGTTGGGATACTCAGGTCAGACCAGGGTATTAAAGAGGCAACTGAGAGAGAGATAACCGCAACAACTATCATGTAATAAGTGTACAAAGCGTTCATCTACATCCTGCTTTCTGTTAGATGCTGCAATTATTTTGTACAGACAGATACCATCACAAAAAAAGAAAGAAAGAAAAAAACCTCATCAATTCTGCAATGTTCCTGTAATTTTTAGATTGCGCTTCTCTACATCTTCATCCACATTTCCAAACAAAATTGATTCCATATATCAAATAGTAAAACTGAGAAATGGAAGCAAGCACATCACACATAAGAAGCTTTCCTCACATGATGTACCAAAACACACGGTTCCAATTTGATGATCTAGTTAAGCTGCCAAATTCCCCATAGCTTCCCATAATGTGTCAGTGCTGCTGTTGCCCTCCATTTTACCTTAATTTTGTCTCTCCTCATCACTCCAGCATCCACATGAGCAATACGTAACTGAACCAAGTAGGTTACATAGCA
>JAMQGT020008668.1:0-35049 GCA_024447675.2 Pterophyllum scalare | reverse complement strand
AGCAGGTTAATCCATGAAAAAAACTAATAAGCAGGGGCACTGTAGATTCTTATTCAGCTCTACCTACAACAGTAAAATTCTATATTTACAACAGAACATGAATGATACAAATCATATAATGATATAGAACAGTACACAGAGCCAGTTGCTGAGCTATTTTTATGCATTAAGTACTTTTAATAGCTTAAGCACATAAATCTGATCCATTTTCCCCTCTTATGAACTGCCTTACTGTCATTTAGGGCCTGTGCCCCACTCCTACTTCCACTATTTTTTTTAATTTGTGCATGCACATTGCTGATAAAGTAAATTATCAATTCTTTCACAATCTTTTGTGTATACTGTAATAATAACACTCTTCTGATTTAAAAAATCCCATGGCACACCTGGTTGTACCTCATGGCACATCATGTTGTAACCACTGTTCTAGAATTTGTGGAATTTATCACTTTTTATTCATTGTTATGCAACACTTGCGTCTGAATCTTTCACACTGTGTCCAGTGTATCAGTATGAAAAGCAAAATCATAAAAACAAAACACTAGGTGTTAAAAACAGCAGTTGTGGGATCGGCACACTGATAAGATAATCCTGGCTGCCTGTTTGGGTCTATGCTGATTTCAGTTCAACACAAGCAGCAGGTTCTGTGAGATAAGAGAAACCACATTTCTCTCTTAGGTCTGTAGCCCTGGGCCTTAGCTGGTCTTTGAGAAATAGATTTCTGTGGACAAAGATGCTCTTTTCGAGCAATAGTCGCACTGCGTTTGGCTGTCTGTGCTTGTTGTGTCAGCTCTGAATGCATCCCTCTCTCCACAGCAGTCGAGACATTTGGCAGTGGTTAATGGGCATCTTACACAGAGAGCAAAAACCTTTAATTCTTATGCAGAAAAGTTAAGAAACAGTGATCATCATCATCTACTAAATACTGTCAAAACTTGCCAGGTAACTTGTTGGGAAGTTGCGTAGTAATGTGGACACAGGTGAAGAGCACAGGTTAAAATAAAAGGAAGTTTATTTAAGAGGTTAGACAGTGGTCTTTTCTTATATGCTGGTGGCAGGTGAGGTATCAATTTTCAGTGGTTCTTCCTTTCCCATCTCCAGTATGATCTTCTCTCCACCCCTCCTTCTGCGGCGTGGGTTTCTGGACGAAAGGTAGATGAAGGTGAAAAAGCACACAGTGCTTAACAACGTATGAGGACCAATTTAAAGCCAAGATTGAAATACTGCAAGTGGTGCAACAATCTGGCAGTGACTGAGAAGCTGCGCCAGCCTTTTGTAGCCAGACAAGAATTAGTCCAACAGCCTATAGGTGTGTGATTTGGAATGAGGCTCAGGTGTGTGATCAGCAGGGCGGAGACCTCAGGCATGCTCCGCCTCTGGAAACACAAAAATATACACACCCACGCAAACATACTCACACCAACAGGGGAGGGAAAGAGAGAAAGAGGAGAGAGAGAGAGAGGGTGAGTCAGCTCAAGAGGGATGCGGACCATGACAGAAGTCACAAAGTGATCTGAAACTCATAAACATTGGTGCCATAAAGCAGTTTCCAACATAATAATTATTTTTATTATAAGCTGTATTTGTCCAAACATTTCACAAAAGCAAGGCAAGAGTTGCAACATACTACAACAAAAATTTCAAGACAAAAAATCATTCAATTAAAATAATTACAAAATTATTCTGGCATGGTAAAATATCTCCAACAATAAAAATAAACAGTGTATATTGATCATACCTGCCATTAAACACTAGTCTGATAGCTGTTGTTCAGTTTGCCATCCAAAAAGCCAAAAAGTGGGTTTTGATGGCTGCATATTTCTCATTGGTGGAGTTGTAAAAATACACCTGCATAGAATTAAGAATATTATCAGAACCAAAATTATCATGAGTTTTCCTCTCCAACCCTGAAAATGACAAAATTAGAAAACAAAACACAGTAAATAAACATTTAGCCACCTCTGTTGTCTTTCTTTCTTTACTCTTTCCCCAATCCACCATCATCCATCTCCTTTCCAGTTGATCCATACTGCCCCCCCCCCGTACACAAAGCAATGCCCTCAGGAAATAAATCTATAAGTGAAGGTTTGCTTTGAAAATTACCGTCTCTTATTGAATCAAATGAAGCATGGACTCAGGGAGGGAGGAAGGAAAAGGTCAGCAGACTGAGAACATTTAATGAATATTGAATCCACCATTTCTCTCTTTTTTTTGCACACACACACACACACCCAGACAGACACACAAATAGGGGCAGGGCACCACATGTTTCAATCAGAAGAAATATATACACATAAAAGCAGCAATAATATCAGTAAAAATATGTACTGAAACAGTTTCTTTTGTATTTGAATGCAGACTGATAATATGTCAGGGATAAAGGGTGGATTAATCAATATTAGATTACTGAAGTTATCATGGAAATAGTGTAATTATAGTCATTTCTTTATTAAATAAAGAAATGACTATAATTACACTGTATAACTTTTATATAAATTCAATAAATGTTATTTATTGACTTAGAGGATTATGATTTTAGCACCCGTAAAAGTTTTAGTTAAGTGTAAAAGTGTTTTGAGATTAGGAGACGTGGCAAACACTGTTCTCCTGTCAGTCACACTTGCTGGCGTTCACAACATATGTGAAGTCGTCAGAAAGGAGGTGCTATTCTCTTTTGTCATGTTTACAGCTGTGAACATCTGAATTGTAGAAAAACAATCTCAGCAGATCACGGCGCGTTCTGTGCTCGTATTGATCGACTCTACAACTAGTCTTTGTGTTTGGACATCAGAGATGCAGCGTAAGTTTTCACTCATTATGATGTGTAAGATTTAATCATTAACTGTCATGCACTGTCCTGTTCCCAACCCCTGTGTGGCACCCTTCCGCTTATAGTCAGGTTAATATTGTGTAGTCTGAACCCAGTGTTTGTGTTGATATTTTATACTACATGTATCAACTTGTACAGCTGTTGCAAAGCCATAGACTGTGCATAAAAATCTGAAAAAGATGGTATTACCCATGCATTTGTAGACTCCCATTTTAAAGATTAGGTTGAGCTGTTTTTTGTGTGTTTTAAACTTACATGACGAAGAAGGAAGCAACTCCCACATTACCTAGTATGCTAATTCTTAATCTAATCAGTGTTGTTGTAATATGTGTTTGAGAAATGCATTCTTCATGTTCGGTTTGTCTGCATCACATAAACTGGATGTAAATGGTTGAATGTCTGTGTTGTTCTTCAAACATGGAACACCAACCACCCTTTTCAGCAAATTATATTTATGATTAGTTTCACTTTTTTTCCCCATTTGCTTACCGCAGTCATCCATTCCCATATGTCTGACTGTCTGAATGACCAACATTTTGTCAACTCATTCCTCCAACAAGACCTTCTTCCTTTACAGATTTTATGACTGTTCTCATTTGCAGTCAAGGAGAAAATGTCTGGGAATCGTTTTTATTGTTTTTGTTGTAGTACTCCAAATGAATAGTGGAATGAATCTGGCAGAAGAATTTGGCAGCAACAGTAGCAGAACCTTTTTGAGTGGTTTTTTTTGTTTTTTGTTTGTTTTTTTAACTTAAACAACATTACCTGTCTTCACTGGTGCTCACCCAATTACTTCACCCTTACAATGGCCTCAAGAACAGTTGCTGCAGTAGCTGGAGCTGAAATTTAAAAAGTGAAGTATAGCTCAAATAACAGCATTTGCTTGTGTGAATCAATTGAGTTATTCAGTTCAGTGATGCTAACTGTATGGCAGAAGGACACATTACTGGCAGCACTTTACACTTCAGTATATTCGCTATTAGTGGCACATCACCCACATCCATTTCTAAACTTCATGCTGACATTTCAGGCTGGAAACCACATCAGTGATGTCAGAGGTCATAAGTCACTCCTGACAAGTTGAAAATTCCAACAAAACAGATTTTCTTTTTTTGCTCAAAATGAGAGCAAACAAACTTCTGCACTGCAAGCATAAGGAATAATCCATATTGCAGATTTTATTTATCAGACATTTCTGATTTCTCTTAATGCATTTGTTGTAAATAGGCTATAGGCACCAATAGAAATAGATAGGAAGTCCACTGTAACAAGAAGCAGTGTAACAGGAAGGAGGACATGATTCAGGTCATTAAATCAGCTGTAGTTGCCTTCCAAGAGAGCTCTCATTTATATGGAGTCATGCTGATGAAAGTCAGTACAACAATATTTTGAACATGAGTCCTGCTCAGACAGAATCCAGGAGGTGCACTTCCTGGACATAGAAATCTGGCAAATTTGCACCAGATCTGCTTCATAGTACAAAGACTGCACCAAATGCCTGCCAAGATGTTTTTTTATCGCTCTCTTTTACAGTCTTCTGGGATGTCTTACTCATCTTTTTCAAAAACTCATGTTTGGCTGAGCTTTTGAAAATCAAATGAAAGACAGAAGCTGACTTTGAACATGATACACCAAATACGCATCTGATGTGCATGTATATACTGCTTAGCAATAATTCAGTCATGGTTTTCATTTGTTGTGCCTAGACAAAATTTACCAAACTTTATGTATAGCACAGTGCATAGCGTTTGCATGCATGCATGTGTGCGTGTGCGTTACAGCGTGTAAACTCTTGAATAAATTCTGATAAAACTTTCTAGGGGTGTAGTGTGGGGTCATTTTAACAATCCATTAAAATTTGGCTTACATCAAACATCTGAAGGTCAAAGTGATGATAATGCTATACGGAGCTATTTAAAACAGTTGCTTACTGCCATTGTTTGTAATAACAACACATAACCATATAGGGAATGATATGGTGAGTCTAAATATAAAAATATATAGTTTGCATGCACATTTGACCTCTCACCTCATTTTTACATTTCACATCTGCCCAAATGTGTTATTATATATCTTTAAAGAAAGTATTTTCAAGGGAAAGAGAATGAATCTCCATCCATCCATCCATCTTCTTCCACTTATTCGTGACTGGGTCACAGGGACAGCAGCCTAAACAGAGAAACCCAGACCTCCCTCTCCCAGATATTATATTCAATGTACTAATATAGTGCAGGGTTGACAGAAATAAATAAATATGCCAGATAGTCACGGTGGTCTGTGAGCAGTCAAACACTGAACAGTGTGCTTTGACCGGTGAGGTAGTCAGAAGAAGAAGTGAGTAGTGAATCATTGAAGCTATTGTTGTGTATAACTGTATAGTGTTCAAGAGTCTGATGGCCCAGGGGTAACAGCTGTTCCTCAGCCTGTTCGTCCTGCCTTTGTGGGACCTGAGTGTCTTCCCTAATGGCAGCAGGCTGAACAGGTGTTGACCAGGGTGAGAGGGGTCTGCCAAGATTTTCTTTGCTGTGCTAATGCAGCGAGAGCTGGCAGTGTTCTCCAGGCAGAGTAGGGGGCAGCTCATGATCTTTTCAGCAGTCCTGATGATTGCTGAGCCCTCCTGTCTGCAGCAGAGCAGGCAGCGAAGCCAGACAGACACACAGTACATCAGCACTGGCTCTATGGTGGCCCGATAGAAGGACACCTGCAGCTTCTCCTCCAGGACTCACAGAAAGTGGAGTCTCTGCTGGGACCTTTTTTTTTTTTTTTACCAGTGCTGCTGTGTTTGCAGACCAGGTGAGGTCCTCAGAAATGTAGGTCCACAGGAACTTGAAAGAGAGCTACTTTCTCTATATACACTCCGTCAATGTAAAGTGGAGCATGGTCCCCTCTCTGCCTATTGAAATCAATGACCATCTCTTTTGTCTTATAGGTGTTCAGCTCCAGGTTGTTTATGATGCCCTGTCAGCTCCCGTATTTCCCCCCTGTAGGTTAGTTCATCACCCCCACCCCCCAATGATCAGGCCGAAGACCGTGGTGTCGTTGGCACACTTGATGGTGTTCAAGGAGTGGATGGGGGCACAGTCATACGTGTAGAGGCCATACAGGAGGTGGCTCAGCGTACAGCCCTGGGGGAACCCAGTGCTGAGTGTCAGGGTGGAGGAGCAGAGCCAACCCACCTTAACAACCTGTGGTTGGTTGGTCAGGAAGTTTTTGATCCAGTAGCAGATGGGGGGGAGTACAAGTCAGCCAAGTCAGTTTGGTTTTACTCTTGAGGGTGGTGAATGCAGGGACAAGGAGCAGAGAGGGGAGGTCAGACATGTCCAGGTGTGGACAGCCTTGTATGCCTGCTTCAGGTTGGAATAGCCCCAGTCTAAGGTGTTCTTGCCTCTAGTTGGACAATGTACATACTGTACAAATCTAAGGACACGGTCTTTAGGCAGGCTTTGTTAAAGTCCCCTGCAATAACAAAGGCTCCTTCTGGGTGAGCCTGCATCAGCTTGTTGATGGTATCATGCAGGAGCATGATAGGACAGGGCTATGCTAATATTAGCAGTTGGTGGGATGTAAACACAATGAACTCTCTGGGCAGATAAAAGGGTCTACACATGACTGAGATGGCCTCTAGATCCGGACAGCAGTGGGTGTAGATAATGCTGCTGTTGTGTGTATTCTGTGATAATAATCACACAGCAGTCACAAAACTTGTTTTTACTTGTAAGCAGTAGTTCTAGTTTGCAATGGATCTGGCATTAGTCAGGAAGATGCTTGGAATTGATGACTTTTGTGGCTGACATGCTAGCCTTGCTATGAGGCCCGATCTGCATTCCTGCTTCTGTTTTCGATGCCTCCGCTGCCAACACCACCTTCCGGGATCCGAAAACTAGCCAGGGAGAGCCTGGTGTTATGGCAGTGTCCTCTGAAATGTTGTGGGACTGCTGAAACTTGCTTGTAACTATTGTATGGCATGTAATTCCTACAGTCTGCAGTTCGGCTGGGTGTATGAGAGTTTAAAACCATTCACTCAAACACTTTCATACAGCATCAGCGCACAATACTAACTAACAAGCGCCAAAAAAGGGATCCAAGAGCCCCTGTGTCTGTACACGCTGCCATCTCGTGCATCTTGTCTCTTAGGCAATCTACCGTTCCCATCTCCCCTCACTCATGAACAAGACAATCCTTAAAGTTTTCCACTCAGGGCAGCAACTAATCCCTGACCCGGAGTGGGCACTCCACCCTTTTCTGGCTGAGGACCATGGCCTCAGACTTGAGGTACTAATTCTCATACCTGCCACTTCCCACTCAGCTGTGAACTGCTCCACTGCAAGCTGGAGGCCACCACCTGATGGAGCCAACAAGACCATATCATCTGCAAAAAAGCAGAGATGAGACTAATGTATACAAAATGCAATATTATTCCCTTAAAAGTAAATGCATCCCAGAGTGAGCTGTCTTGGTGGAGGTTTGAGCTCCCGGGATGCTTCTTGTTTCTTACATTCTGTTACTGGAGAGCCAGACTTTCTTGTAATTTTCTTATATGGTCTTGATAAATAGCTCTCCAGGCTTTCTCATGGTACTTTTTTCTGAATATTGCCTGCTTTCTCACTCATTTTCAGCTAAATGCTTTGTATTGTTTTTTCGTTCATTTGTTTCTTAAGCCACTTAACCACTATGAATCATTCAAGCATAAAAAAAGGCAACTAACTCAAGGGATGAACCAATGTTGTGTCTACACATAACAGAAAACTTGACAAAGAACCAGTTTTAAATTGCATCTTCAGGCACTTTGTGTCATGGTCCTGGGTCTTTGACCCAGTGTTTTGGGTTTATTATGTTTATTTCTCATTATTGAGTTATTATTTATGATTTTCTACGTTCTTATAATTATGTTTTCTAGCTTTTTTAAAGTTTAGTTCTAGAGTTTTCAGTTCATCCTGCCTCCCTTATGTTTTCTACGTGTTGTGTCTCGGTGTGTGTGTGTGTGTGTGTGGTTGTCCCATGTTTGGTTCCTGTTTTATTTTGCTAATATCTTGTCTCATGTGCTTTTTATTTGGTTTTTCTTCCCTTGTCTCATTAGTTAGATTCAGTTCACCCCAGCTGTTTCTATTCCCCCGTGTTACCTCATATGTGTATTTAAGCCCTCAGTTTTCATCAGTTCTTTGTTGTGTTTTCCCCTCATGTGGAGCATGTGTTCCAAGTTTCCACTGTGTTTCCCAGACTGTGAATTTCTGCCTCCAATCAAGCCCTGTTAAGAAGTATGTTTTTCCCTGTGACTTACAGTGAAAAATGTTGAGTTTGAGTTCATTTGCCTGTCCTGCATGTCTCGCATTTGGGTCCTACTCTGCCTGTCACACACAGCTGTTCTGTGACACAACAAAGAATGATTTCCCTTTCTTTAGTTGAATCTGTGAAAAATGACGAAGATAACACAGTTTGACATACATAAAAGGGAGCTGTCATACCAGCAAGGCAATTCCTAAAGACCTATTAGCTGAAAAATTGGCATATCTCAGCATGGTGTGCAGGGAAATCTGAAAGTCATGTCTTCAAAAAATAGGAAAAAGAGAGATATAAAACGCCCTTCAGTTGATCCATCTACTGTTTGCTGAAGGTTCATTAAAAATGTCTCAGTGGAAGGGTGGCTGCCAAGAAGCCAATTTTAAGGAAGGGAAACAGGGAGAAAAGGCTGCGATATGCCTAATTACACAAGAACTTGACTGAAAATCAGTGGCAACAGGTCTTATGGAGTGATGAATCCAAATTTGAAACTTTGAAATATGTGGTTCAAATTGTCATTAATATGTTTTGAGGAGGTCAGAACAGAGGTACAGCAGTGAGTGTCTACATCAATCTGTCAAGTCAACCTGCACCGAGTAGGTACTAGTGGAAACGCGGCATAAAACATGGTGTGGCTCTGTGATGTTTTGGTGCTGCATTTGGTGTTGGGGATCTTGTCAAAATTGATGGAATTATGAACACAGAAAAGTACCATCAGTTTTTGATCTACCGTGCAATACCATCTGGAAAGCATGAGTTTAATTTCAATCGATTCATTTCTCAGCTTGACAATGATCCCAAACACACTGCCAGCAAAAGCATACCTGAATAGAAATACATACAATGGAAGACTGTCGGTCACTGATTGGCCTCCCAAGAGCCCAGATCTCAGCATTATTGAAGCAGTGTGGGATCACCTTGACAGCAAACAGAACAAAAGGCAGCAAACATTCAAAGAAGAGCTGCGTCCTTCAAGAAGGCTAGAGAGCTATTCCTGAACACTACTTAAAGAAATAACAAAAAGCTTACCCAAGAGAGTTCAGACTGTGAAGAATAAATGTGGTCATACCAAATATTAACAGTCAAGCTTTTTTAGAAACTCTGTTTTTGCTTTATATACTGTATTTCTATGTATTTTTACATGTTTCAATAAATCACTGCACCTATTTTCCTAATGGGTGGCTCAAGAGTACACAGTACTGTAAGTTAACTTTATCCCCTTCAGTCACAATGCACACATTTTGATGGAAAAAGATCTTTTAGATAGTAGATGGCAGAAAATGAATATTACAGTACAATATATAACTGCAGAAACAGTCGTGTATGCGGTGACTGAAGGGTGCATGTACCACAAACTATCTCAGCAATGTAGATTTTTGATTGAGACATCATTGAAGTTCAGATTCTCTTTTGTTTAATGTTTACCTCCAGTAACAGGATTCTATATAAAGATGAATAACCAAGTATATTTATTTTCCAGAGAATGTGGAAAGAGCTGCTAAGAGCTTGACAGGTTTGTATAGAATGATAATTTAAAAGAAAGCAGGAAATAAATTAATGAACTCTCCTTTTTCCTTATCAGCAAAAATTTGCAGTAATTAAATATGCATTCACATTTAACAGTTTTTCTTTCACCGAGAGTTACAATAAAAATGTAGTATATAGACATCTGGCTATTGTTCATATGTGATGGAACTATTGCTTGAACAACATTGAAATAGTAGGAAGTTGAAAGTTATACTATTGAGAAGCTTTTCCAAGCAGACCAAGATTTTAAGCTAATGTGATGTCTGCTCCTGTTGTTGTCTGTGGTTATATAGGCACAAGTAATAAGATAATCGAAGCCTGTTTATTGCAGTGATTTGGTCTTGATGACTGTGTTTGTTTGAGGTCAGTGATTGAATACATCCTTTATTTCATTATGGCTTTCCCTAACACCCACAAGACATCAAGACCTGCTGATCAAATGCCCTCTAGCTCAGACTCTTTGTCTCCCCCCCCCTTGTTTTTGTCATTTCTTTTTTCCTTTTTGCCAACTCCAATTTTCAATTTTTGCTTCACTTACTTCACTCTTTCTTTCTACTGTGCCTCACTGCTCTCATACGGTATCTCAAACAATTTCTCGCTTCCCACCTAATGGAAGCCAAAGGGAGACAAAATGATGCCATCATCAAACAGGTTTTATGTAACAGTCATCCTGCTGTGGGCTGCTTGCTTGCTGCTTGCTTGCCACAGCTTCCCACTGGCCTAATGTCTCTCTCCCCTTCTTGATTTACCTCTACAGAGACTCTTGCCAGCCAATATTTACGCAGGACTCACACACCTGCAGTAATTCTGACCAACCCAAATAATGTGTATATGTATGTATGTATTAATATATATATATATATATATATATATATATATATATATATATATATATATATATAATTTTTTTTCTTTTTTTTTTTGCTGTTGTTGGAGTCTTCCCTCATGTTCAGTCCTGTGTTCCCTTTTCCTCACTTCCTGTTTTATTTTCCTAGCCTTCGGTTCCCTGTGTGTCGTGTTGCGTTTCGCTTCCTCCCTGCCTCATTAGTGTGACTCTGTCCACCTGTTCTCTCCAGCTGTCTCCTGATGTCTCGTTACCCCTGGTGTATGTATTGTCTGCATGTTTCCCTTGTCCTTTGTTCCATTGTTGTTACTGTTACCCTGGTTGTGTGCCTTCTTTTATGTTTCCCATTAGTTTCGCTCTGGCTCCTGCCCAGCCCTGTGTAGTGGTAGCAATAAAGCTATGCTTAAGTCTTTGTTTAGTTCTGTGAGTTCTGCATTCTGGGGTCTTGCCTCGCCTGCCACACAGCCCACCGTGACACAGGCACAGACTCTTACTCTGAGGCAACAGCACTAACCGCTGTACCAATTGCTAAAGTCTCTCCAACAAAATAGAAAGTTAATTAATTAATTATGGAGTTATTTATCCATCAGTTAACTCACTCAGGCACATCTGCATTGCTCACTGAGTGTGCACAGATGTGTACAGGGATGCTGCAGGTGTGCTCGACCGCTGCAATGGGACTGAGAATGAAAACTACACTCTTTCTTTACAAAATTCTGATCCTTTTACGAGGTGATGTTGACCTTTCATGCTAGCCAGCTGTCCACTGACAGGTAGATTAAGTGTGGCTCCATCAGTAGCAGATTTTAGTGGACATTTTTGCTCATTAAATACCAAAATCTGTTAGGTGGAGAAGGAGTAAATAGAGACAAACCAAAAAAAAACAAAGGCTGAAAAGCAATGAAAAATATCAATAATGTTTTGATTCTTTTTAGCATTTCTTACATGTGTAAATGAAAACCAGCTGTAATAATGATGAAAGTGAAGACTCATAACAGCCAAATTATTCTAACTTTGAATTAAATTAGTTCATCAAAAGGGGTAGATAGTTTGTAGAAAAGTGCTCAAAATGGATGCTAAAAATGTCTTAAACTGAATGGCTATTTATTGAGCTTTTGTTTGTCTTTGTTTGTTCATGCAGACCAGTATGAAATTAGGATTAAATATATATATGAATACATCAGCAATCATTGAACATGAGACACTACAGGTGTCTTCCTCTGCTCCTCTTTTTATATGCACCCATTTTGTTTGGTGCATTACTGCATGAATATTCTGTTGTGGTGATTATTCTAACTGACTTCATGCTTTGGATTTAAGACCTAAAATGTCAAATGAGGGGAAAATCTGGCTTATTTGCATTTGGTCTGCTGCGTCTTCAAATTTCATTATGTCGTCATTAAAAATCTGTTGATTTCCAGACTGACAGATGCCTGACAGTGACTACTAGCTTTAAAACAGTGTAGTCTAAGGTCACATTCTTTTGTGAATGTTATTGGATTTATCCTGTTTGGTAATTAGTGAAGTGATAAACAGTAGATTGCAGATTGAAAACAGAAAGATTATCAGAAAGATTATGTGATTTGTTTTGGTCTTTTGTTCCTGGCTATGAGATGTTGCGTGGCACTCACCCACAAATCCATTATTCTTTCTCTCTCCCACCCTCACATCACTGCAATTCAGCTTCAGCTCAATCTGATTTATTGGCATAAAAGTTCTGAAACAATTTTATCAAGGAGTGCAATGTAATGTCTTTCTGCCTGCCCGTCTCACTTACTTCATTTTTGTTCCTTACAGTTTAATATAGTCTAACTGAATTCACTTCAGTTATTTGGGTGTATAAGCATGAATGCTATAGAAACAATATTGTCAAGGCTGGATCAATAATCATTTTTTTAAGTGTGTGTGTGTGTGTCCGTTCTAACTCAATCTTATGTACAGTTTGATCCTCAGGTATTTGGCCACTGACACAATTTGTGTGTCACTGGCCAAATATTGCCATTAAGATGCTTCTTTTATAATCTACATCTACAAATGGAGATATGTGAAACCAGGGGGACTTTATGGAGAATCATCACAGTGATTTAAAACTAATCAAAGGGAAGCTTCACTCCAAAAAAACCAATTTTTGGCATTTAGATCAATTGAGCCAAAGATCATTTATTATTGACAGAGAAAAACTGGTCAGACAAAGCAACATTTGACATTCCTTTTGAAAGACATGAACATCACATCCTCTGCAACTAAGACGAGAGGAGCCATCTGGCTTGTGATCAGTACTATAGTAAGTTCAAAAGTCTATATTTCTGATGGTATGGGGATGCATTAGTGCCTATGGAATTGGCAGCTTGCACATCTATAAAGGTGCTGAAGGTGCTAAATCAGTACTGAAAGATATATACATGTTTTAGAGCAACATGCTCCCATCCAGAACTCATGTTGGGTTTTTCAGGGAAGGCCTTGCATATTTCAGGAAACTGAAAATACTGTATCTTTTACAATAGCATGGCTTCACAATAGAAGAGTCCATGTGCTGAACTGGGCTGCCTGTCCAGGCCTTTCATCAATTTAAACATTTGTCACATCACTAAAAAAAAAAAAAAAATACAGCAAGAATGGGATAACATTCCTCTCCCAAAAGTCTGGCAACTACTCCTCAGTTCCCAGACATTTACAGAGTGTTGTTGAGAGAAGAGGATATGCTACACAGTGGTAAATATGACCCTGTTCCAACTTTTTTGAAACATGTTGCTACCATCAAATTCAACATGAGCTAATATTTTTCTTAAAATGGTACAGTGCATGGAGTTATATGAACCTCAGGGTTTTTTTTTTATTATTATTATTATTATTATTATTATTATTATTATTATTATTATTATTTAAGGGTAAGGAATTGATAGCTGAGTTAAATTGTTTAAACTTAGAAGGTATTTATTTAAGAAAAACTTTACATCCAGTTGATTGGACGATTGTTAGACTCAAGCATGTGCTAAGAAGGTGTTGTTTCTGTCAGCCCTGTTTTGTGAAATAACTTGATCTTTCAGCAATAAATTCATTCTTTAAACGCGGACTTGAAAATAGGAGCAGCATCCAGCGCCGCAAACGCGTGGAGGCTTTCTATTTGCTGTCAGAGCTTGCAGCCTTGTTGCTAGGTAACAGCAGAGTGCGACATTTCCAGTGTAGTCCAACAAAAGTCATTTCCGCTTTAGCAGACGCAGAAATGCTGCGTCATGAAAATACATATCCCAGAGTGCAACTCGAGGAAATGCCCGCCTCCTTTGAGCACATGACTTGCGGTACTTATGTGAGCTACAACAACACATCGTTTGTGGTGTTCTCTGGTTCCTTTAAGTATTTTTTCGGCGTTTTTTTCTGTTGTTAGTGACGCATAGTTATCTTGAAAATGAGGCTGCAGTGTTTGTTCGTAGCTCTGTGTTTTGGCGTGGGTGTAATGGCTGGGAAATACTCTCGGAGGTGAATGAGCCTAAGCCGAGCGACAGTGATGGGCAGACGGTGGAGTTCAGGATAGCTAAGCTAAACCAGGTGTGGGAGAAAGCTAAAAGGGTACGTAAATAAGATACTCTGCGAAAGTATGTCGGTAGCTGCACGACTTAATTAAGGCAAACACATATAGACTAATTTTTACGAAAATGCTGAAACAGTGAACCAGCGTAATAACGGATTATACGTGACTGAACGTACTGGGTTATCCACAGACCCAGGTGTTCAGGTGGACATTTTCTTACTTAAAAAAAAAATGTAGGTGTTCTTTGTTCATTGTGATGGAAACTGGGCATGTGAGCCAAGCTTGGTATAAGGAGGATCATTTTGCATCTAACTACCTCTTCAGCTGCCTCAACAGACGTTTGGTCAACATTTAAAAGCCTGTTTTTGTGGGCAGTAGGAATAGGGGGGGGAATGACTATATCATTATTAAAGCCAATTTCACGTGAAAGCCTTTTTTCAGCTTTCATTGTCTATCTTTCTGTTTCTGCAAACTCTGTGTCACCCTGTCTTATGAAGCCAATGTTGTCTTGCCTTTTTTGTTCAACAGATGCAGTTGTCTCCAGTCCGACAGGCTGAGCTGCACAGTGACCTGAAGATCCAGGAGAAAGATGAGCTGCAGTGGAAAAAAATGAAGGTGGACGGGCTCGATGAAAATGGGGAGAAAGAGGCCCAACTCCGGCGTAACTTCAATGGTGAGACAATCTGTTGACTGCTGCAGCCAGGAATAGTTAGAGCTTTGTTCTGAGTCACTTTGCTCTAAATGTTTAATCCCTGGCTTTAACAGTGCCATGCTGTACTGAAATCTTTTATGGTTTATGACTGTGATTATAACAGTTATCTTAACACACTTAACACTAAGTAATCACTAAAGGCAAAAAACAGGAACAAAGAGGATTATGGGATTTCTTCTTCTACCTCTTTTTCTTTCAGCTTCTTCCTTTAAGGGCCACCACAGCAGATCATTTGCTTCCATTTCACCCTATCCCTAGCATCCTCTACTGTCACACCAGCCCTCTGCATGTCCTCCTTCACTGCATCCATGAACCTTCTTGGTAGTCTTCCTCCTCATCTCTTGCCTGACAGCTCCATGTTCAATAATATAACCACTATCCTTCTTCTACCCCAAACCATCTCGGCTTCGTTTCTCTAACTTTGTCCCCAAACCATTCAACCTGAGCTGTCTCTCTTATACTCATTTTGTATCCTGTCACTCTGGGTTGGTCTCAATGAAAAAAATGTAGCATCATAAAAATCTGTTACAGGGTTTCTCAGATTCTCAAATTAGGATTAATTATTTTAGATGAATAAAGTTTTTTTAAAAAAGCACCAGCTTTTTAATCTTTCTTTTTTTGTGTGTGTTATCTGACATATTTGTATTGGCAATGTGGTACTGATGTCTTTGTTATGAACTGCAGGGTTTTTAATAACCTTGTGTCTTTTATAAAACACAGTAAATGTTTAAAAATGTAGATTTAGTCAGCTATGAAAATTCATTATTGTCGCTTAGTGATTTCTTCAGATCCCTAAATATAGTAAATACAATAAATTGATTTTAAAAGAATAAAAATGAAACTCTGTAAAGAAATAAATATCTAAAAACAATAACTGTAGATGCAAACTGTGCAAAATAATAATTGCAGATGCAACATTTGTCGGACCACTTCCAGCCATCCAGTGTGTTATGAGGTGTCGTATGGTCTCTAGTGGCATGTCGTTTAATCAAAAAGACAGCTACTTCCAGAGTTAATGAATTCAAATTATTCCTGTTAATTTACTCTCTAATATGCAAGGTCAGCGAGATGTGGCTTGAGGCTTGTTTGAAACCCTGGAAAATAATGAAACTAAAAGATTTTATGCAAAAACACACAAATTTACACAATTTTTACATTGTAAAAGTTTCTGGGAGTCTTGAGATCTTCTTCATTTTATTTTATGTCTAGTGGTCTAAAAAGTTTAAATCTAACTTGTAGAAGCTTTCAGAATTCCTATGCCATTTAAATGCAGTGGTAAAAAGAGACGTGTTAAGATAGACGGTTTAGGTGGCTCTAATTTAGTCAAGGCATACTGTATAATATGTGAATATCCATCAAACTGAGACAAATAAAATGGCTAATGATAGTTTAAATGTGTGCATTTTTTTTATAGCTTATGTGCTAAGAAAAAATAACAGTAAAAATTTACCTGAGAAAACCTTTTGGTTTACTAATTTTCCATTTGAAATAAACTCTGACAGTCATACAGCTATGCTGTGGGAGTCATTCCTCCACTGCTCCTTCTTGCTGTTCTCAGTGGCGCTCTTCGTATCTCCCTTAATCTGTTCACTGGTCACCTGAAAGATCACTTACTAAAAGCATTATAAACATATGTATGTATGTATGTTCTTTATCTCCCACCCATTGAATGGGGGGTTGCTAGTTTCTTTAATAATTGACATGATGGTCATTCAGGGATTTGACTATACATTTATTTAGATTTTAAGTTCTCTGAAAAGCAGTCAGGGCACATCCACATATAGACATAATGATCTTGAATGAAACAAATGAAGCGCACCGAGCATCAACAAATTTATTTAACAAGTTTATGATGGAAAAACATGTTTTGAATTTTGAAAATCAACCTCTACACATTTAGAGTATGCTGTGCACCTTGTATTATGTATATTTTATTTTGTGTGCTTGAATTATGAAGAATGTATCAGACTTGAGATGCTATGCTATCCGTTATGTTAAAGGACAGGCATACTGTATGCCCCTCCTTTCTTTGTGGCAGCTCGGCCCATCTATCCACCTGCTCTGGTTCCTTCCTCTGCTCCCCTGTGGGTGCAGTGACCTTCCTTGTAACAGGCAGAACAGCAGTGGCTCCTTTAGCTGGCTAAATATAAATTTTTAAGAAGAGCATCAAGTCATCTTTTCCCCGCTGAATCACGTCCTTCTTTTTAACTCATTCTAATTGAGCTTCACAGTGATGTTGTCTCCCCCCGTTGCTTTCGTTTCCACTGCACTTGTTCTTGATGCATTTTATATGCCAAAAGACAGATCCTCACACCTTGCCTGTTGACCTGGACAATAAACGCACAATGATGAAAACATGCAACCTAAACAGTTTAAGCCCTCCAGTGCCACAGAGATTGTCTACAATTTCTTGCACCATGTTAATGAAGATATTAAACTAGTCCTCTGTATATGAACACACTCCTAAGAAAGTTAATAAGTGACACTGGTGAGTTGCAACAATGTTGCGATGGTGCTGAATCAGCACCTGCAATAACCGTTTGCTGGAGAATGATGAGGGTAGAAAGTTTTCAGACCCAAGTCCAACTTTGTAAGCTGCTAAGTACCTTTTCAATTTGCCAAATTCATCTGTTTTCTTAATCACCTATCCAGGGGAACTGGAGCCTATCCCAGCTAGTTCACCCTTAAGAGGTACCCTGCCAAATTTTGGAGTTTAAGGTGTTCTATCAAGCAGGAGATGGGCTTAGTGATTATTCACCTCCCCTCAGGCTCATCTTTAAAAATCTTTTTTTAAAAAAAGAAGTTTTTTTGCTTCAGAATGGCACTACTATATGCTACTTAACGTCTTGGAAAAAAAGTTCAGTTAGTTTAATTTGTTTTGATAAACCATTGTCAGCTTTAGCAACTCTTAAATAAAGCATAAATACAGCAGACGTGGTGCTCAAAGACTCCTGAAAAGAAACCTATGAATTCAGTGAAGTTGGCTGCTGTCCCACCCCTGCCCCCAAAAAGCTGGAGCTTTATAACCGGTCAGAACCTACTACTCGCTCTTTCCCCACTCATTTATAGAAATTAGCCCAAAATAATTTCCCAGAGATGTTTGACCAGCAGAGTGGCCAAGTGTCCCACCCTGTGTGTAGAGCATTGTATCCTTTGTCCCACATTTTTTTAGACAGTGTCATAGATTTTGATTGGTTCTAGTTTGCAAGTCAGCACTGCAGGTCAGACACTGTTTTAAGGTTTGGCTTTTATCCAGTGGCTATGAAGAAAGCAGGGAAGGTTGTCATCTTGTGATCATCTTTTAAGTCACAAGCTAAGCAGATTTAGTTGATATATGATGGAAACGGTGACAAAGAAAAGAAAATGTAGCTAAAATAAAGACTGTGAAACTACTCATAACTAAATGAAGCTGGTGCAAGGTGATTAATTTCCCACTTGGGAGAGAAATGGTGTGAAGTGACGCAGTGCATGCAAGTCAGCAAAGTTGGAGTTGCTCTGCTGGCCAAACTATGTGATAACAGTTTCTAAATTTCACTAAGCATCTCTTCTTACTGTTATTCAGGGAAAAAAGTAGATGCATGTATTAAACAACAAATACACCTATGAACAATATATATCTTTGATGGGCCCACATAGACTGGCTGCTCTGGCTCTACTTCTTTTTTAACCTTCATTAGGGATCCTGTTCCCCTTGATGTTTCCTTTGAAATTTATGCGTTACTGTCAAAGGGTTTGGAGTCTTGTTAAATGATTAATATACATGTCTAAGTCACTTCAGATTCTCTTGCTTATCTCTTGCTTCTCAAGATACAGCCTCTGTTGTTGTTCCTTAGAGGCTCATGTCAGGATAATTCGCCACAGCATTTGTTTAAAGCCTTGTGGTTGTGTTATGCAGTGATCCTCGCCAAGTATGGGATGGATGGGAAAAGGGACACACGGCCACTGGAGACCAACTCGCTGAAAGATCACGACATCAAGGAGGAAGACACATTTGATGATCCCAGACTGGACAAACTCTGGAACAAGGTTTGTGTGCATAATGAAAACAGTGAAGCATTATTTTATGTAAGGTGCTTTGATTTGATGCTTTCGTGTTTTCTGTAGTTTAACTGTGGGATTTCACTGCCTTACCCTATTGCTGCTCTTCTTTTAAAAACTTGCCAGTATATAAAATGCGGACATGAACTTCAGATCAACTTAGTGTCACTTGGCTTCCAATAAAAAAAATTAAAAAAAACAGGAGCACTAAACATTTTACAAGGTAACAAGCTTGTAAAATGTTGAGCGAAATCAGAAACGGTCTCTGATTTAAGCATTTCCACTGGGCACAGCAATTCCACTGTTATGTGCTTCTTCAGCACATTATCTATAGATACTATCTATATATACATTCAGTCTAATTATTACTATAAAAACAGCAACTGGAAGAACTCTACATCAAATTACAGCAGATCTGCAAGTCCAAAGTTGTTTAATGGCCAGTTAGTGTGTATGATGCAGCCTCAGTTGCCTGCTTGAACTAGTCTGCATTGCTTCCTTTGCGACTAACACACTAACTGCATGCTGTTTCAACTCCTCTACCATCCCAGCATCCACCCCGTAGGCTCCAGGGGGACATTTTCTCATTGCTCCCCAATGTCTCGAGACTGCAAACTCTCTGTCCTCCTAAAATAATGTTAAATGTGAGCTGCTGTTGTAAGATCAGACAATACCAGTTGTCTTTGATGAATGCACAGCAGTGAAAATGAGTAATTTCTGGCAATTTGATTTTTATATTTTCTATATAGTTGATTGCTTTAAAATGTTCACGTAAATGCAATCTTTAAAATCACTATGCTTACTGCACTGATTGTGAAAATATGGGTCGATAGCCTTATTTAAAATGGTCAATAGCTGATGATGTTTAGCCTGTGCAAAACTGAGGTTGCAAAGAAAATAAATATTGACTTACATGAGTAGATGCTATCTTATTTGGGAGAACAGTATATCAGTGCTATAGCCACAACCAAAAACCTTCTAAATTTGGGTGATGTGTTTTTCATTTTTCGTGAGCCAACAAATTCTATTGAAAATAGAGTCTGACAACTTTTTATAACAGCTCATTTCTTTTATAGATTTTTAGTTGTGTATATTGTACACATTACCGTGTTTCATGGCAGCTGTACTTTTTCCTTTTCTATGCAAAAGATCCCCGTTCTTCCTCTGAAACTGAGTCCTCTCTATCTCTAATTCTTATTCCCCAACCAGGCTAAGAGCTCAGGGAAGTTCTCTGATGAGGAGCTGCTGAGCCTAAAGAGGGAGTTCCAGCACCACAAGGAAAAGGTCCACGAGTACACCATCCTTATGGATACCGTCGGCAGGACTGAGGGTGAGCCGTGTGAATAGCTCCCCTTGCTCCATTGCCAAGCAGGGGTGTCACACTACTTCTACTTAATTTTATTGGTATTTTCTAAGGTCAGGTTTACAAGCATTTTAACCCTGTTCTCCTTTATGTTTCTTTGTCCTTGTTCTATTCAAGATCTCTCACAAAGATCTCTCACAGAATACCCTTTCTATCTCAGCAGCTCCTATCAGCCCTTTTATGCCAGTTACTGCTATATTTTACGGACATAATGACGGTGCTGATTCTAGGTTTTTGCGATCATAACAGAATAAGAGTAATAAAAAAATATCCCATAAAGGCAGAGTATTTTTTTCTGGGAAATAAGGCTTGCAAGGTCATAAAATAAAAAAATTCTAGGTGCCATGGCTGTTCTGCATACCAGTGTTTTATTGGTTTGAAGTCTGAAGTGCTCTCTGTCTGTCTGTTCAGTCTTGTGGTCATATACGTAGGTGGCAGGTATCAGACTGCACATGTTACCACCCACTACTTTGTGCTCTATCAGTGCTTGTCAAATCACATCAAGCTGTGAGTTTTAAGAGAAGCTGACAGGACCCACTGTGTTTCGCATAGACGTGGGGAGGACAGGCACGTTTTCTTCGGATGTGACTTGACACTTTGCAGCTGTTAAGTGCCAGAACTTTCTTGATAGCGCTGTGCTGCACTACGTTTCTGCCAAACAAGCCGGGGGTATTTCTTCTGCTTGTCTGATGCCTTTAAATATTAAGCCATCACATGTTGCCTTGAGGTAACGTCTGTGAACTTCCACAGAACCTCCATCTCAATCCACCGCCTGTCTGATTTCCTCGGTTTTCATTCAGTTTGACTTTTTCTTCTCTTTTCTGATCCAAATGTCAACCGTTATCATTTAGTTTGAGTGGTGCTGTCCACTTAGGCTTTGTTTGACTTTTACCTCACACCTCTTTCTAGTATCAGACAGGCTGGAATGTCATAACCTCACAGTGCTGCCTTTAACCAGTACAGTGATGCTCATAGGCTACTCAAGGTTATGAAAAAATAACACTGATAAATGAAGATTAACCAGTTCTATAACATAACATTAAACTTTTACAGGTTATTTTAATGCCTGCTGTTCAATGCTACTAATAAATGCTGCCTTTCTTTTTTATCTTTTATTAATGTAATTATTTTTCTATCCCCTTGTGCCATCTTTCCCTCATTCCTCCATCCATCTCCTCTGCCCTCTTCCCATTTAACCCACCCACACAACCCTGTGGGCTTTTGACTCCTACTTTGCCCCATCTCTCCCTCTTCTTCCCTTTTTTTTTTTCCCCCTTTCATCTGTTCGTCTCAACAGAAATACACAAGAACGTGATCTCTCCCCTGGAGGGTGATGCCAAAGAGCACGTGCTGCACCAGAAGCACACAGAGCTGAAGCAGAAAATGAGAGACCTCAACCAGGGCTTTGAGCGCCTCCGTAAGCTCAGCCACGAGGGCTTCACTGAAGATAGTGGTGAGGGGAAAAAAAGCACGGAGCCACTCAGCTTGTCTCTTTTTGCATCTCCGTCAGACGCTACATTTATCTCATCAGCTTAATTACTAGGATTTGTAATCATAATAACACGCTACTGTATCGTGGCTGGTGAACACTGATATGCTGACGGCTTAAGAGTTTTGAGTTTAACATTGAATACGTCTCTGAAATGGAAAGAATTATTTAAAATGGGTTATTTAAAGCAGCTCAGTGTGCTGCATTCATCCAGTGATGTAAAATAGCTCAGCCTTGTGCTGCTGAACAGACAAAGCATTCATTTCACTCGCCATTGCATTTTAGCACAGTTTGCAGTCCTCGCCGCTCCTCAGACATGTTTGGCTGCTTTTAGTTGAGTGTACTGCAGAGCTTGTGTGAAGTCTCACTTGTGCAGGTTTCAGTGGGAGGTTGTTGAGAAGTTTAGATGAAGGTATTGTACCTTCTGCTGATTCAAAATGATTTCATTGCTGCGTCTCTACCTCCGGGTTGTTTCTTACTCGTTCCCCTCATGTTTTTGCCTCCTCTTGCACAAATTGGTTTTGATCTCCTTCCCACTGTTTTTTTTTATTATTATTATTTATTTTATTTTCAGTTTTGTAGAATTTAAGGAGTGTAGAGAAATTGTGTGACAGCACCTCAAGATAAAATTTTAAATGCCAGCTTTTTGCCTCTTTCAAATTTTGTGTGTATTTATAAAGTGATTGAGCCACCAGGGTATGTTGTTGTGATTGTATCATTTGATGTATCTGCTGTGACTGCTCCTCCTCAGAGCTCCTTCCCTCTTGAGTGTTGTGGCTCCAAAATGTCTCTTTGGATTGTTTATCTCTTCATCTGTCTTTCTGTTCTTTGTCTGTAGAGTTTCGGGAGCCGCGTGTGATTGAACTGTGGGAGGCTGCCAAGAGAGCCAACCTCAGCAAAGATGAGCTAGAGTCTCTCAAGGTAGTGCTTACATCTCCTGTGACTTTTTTTTTTGTTGAGGGGGGCTGGGGCTATCTGTTTCTAGATGACATTCCTTGTTTCAACATAGTGCTACCATCTAATTTTGTCTCTGAGAAACTTTTTGATGGAGTGCTCTTCTGGCACTAGCATTAAATGCATTATTTTGCGGTACTTAGTAGCTAAGTACTACTTGTGTACAGTAAGCCACAGAAAGTGCAATTTATTATGATCACGTTTTACGTATTGCACTTTTGAAATTCCCAAGTATCCCACTCTCCTGGATCTCGTTGTGCTCCTTTCACCCTTTGTCCCTTGGGCAGACAAATGCAGTGAACAACTCAATTTGAATTTCAATTTTTTTTAAGTTATCAAGTTTCAAGATCAGATCTATCACGGGGAAACATTCAGCTTGAATTTCCTCTGTGACATTTCCTCTCTGTTTGCCACTTGAGATGCATATAAGCTCTCGGTGTAGTTGTGCATGTAATTGAAGGTGAACTGAACTCAGACCCTTCTATGCTGGCTGCCTTTATTCATTTAGGAGGAACTGCATCACTTTGAGACAAAAGTAGAGAAGCACAGTCATTACAAGGAGCAGCTGGAGCTGTCCCATCAGAAGCTGCAACACGTGGAGGCTCTGGGAGACAAAGAGCACATCAAGAGGAACAAGGAAAAGTACAACACACTTTCTGAGAAGACGAGGGAGATGGGCTACAAGGTAAATGGGGATAAAGGAGCTCTCTCAGCATTTAAGTGACATGGGACCTTTAAATTATAGCATTCACTCTTATTTTATCCCGCTTGAGTATATGTACTTGTATTAGCACATGTTGTAACTGCAGTGTAAGACGGATGCAAACATTTTCAATACACTGGAAATAAAATTAGGACAAATGGTTTTCCAGTTTAACTCCCTGCGACTTGAACATTGCAGAAGTTTGACCAGAGTCACAGCTTACTATAAAACAACCAAATCATTAGCATAACAAGAAGCACTCAGAGAGCGCAAACCTTCCCCAAGGCAGTATTTACTTTTAAGGGAATAGTACTGTAAGTTTGTAGTCAGGGTAGCATGACAGATATTTACTTTGATTACACAGGTAAAGTTTGGCCTTATTTGCCTTTGAAGAAGAGGTCAGAGGTCCAAAGTAATGTGATATTTAGAACCCTCATATATCATTCCCTACATGTTGTCAATACAATGGCAGTAAGAAACACGGCTTAAATAGCTCTATATAGCATTATTAGCACTTTGACATTCAGATCAATCTACTGACCTTGAAGGAGAGGTCAGAGGTCAAATGTGACATCACATTTTAAATCTTTATATGGCACTTTCTGTATGGTGACAATACACACACTTGTAAGAATCAGAGTTTCTAGATCATAAGGCTTTTTTTTGCCAATTTCCAAACAAATTATGTTGACCTTGAAGACCTTGATTGATGTAAGCCAAATTTTAATGGCTTGTTAACATGACACCCCTATAAAGTTTTATCAGAATTAAAACTTTTCCAGAATGACACGCACACATAACAGACTAATCAGTTGTGTTGTCTGTGAACCTGTCTTGCATTTAAATGGCATGTGTGTCTGTTTGATTTCAGATGAAGAAACATATGCAGGAACTGTCCAACAAGATTTCTCGTCAGGGACTCCAACACAACGAGCTCTGAGAGGTCTGGATCATCACACCAGTGAGAGATGAAAGAACTGTAATGGTTTTCTCTAGTCACACAGTGTTGACGCGCCATTTCCTTTCAGCTACTGAAACCAGTGTTTTTTCTACTTTTCTAGTGAGTGAAATGCTGAATGAATGAATTTTTGGTTATTTGTATGTAACATGCATAAGAAGTATGCAGTTATGATAAATAACTGATCAGATTACCAGTCAAGGTACAGTTAAATTAAATATAAATACCTAATGGCAGGTAAGTTGAAGGAATATGTCTGGTATGCAAAAAATGGCTTTACTTTAGCCAAATGCCACTGTAGGACATTATACTTTGTCCTATTGATATATTTTAATGGTACTTTGATTAATATAAAATGATCAGGAGCAGAAGCACTGAAAACTACGAACCTGAAAATGAAATAATCTTTAATAGTAAGATACAGGTGCCAAAACAGACGTACAGTAAATGTTTTATAAATATAGTATTACAACAGTGACATGCTTTGGCATAAATAAAAACACGTAGTACACTGTACACGAAAGCGGTTCCTGTAGTGGCATTCTTTGTAAAAACGTGAGTCGTCCTCATGTTGTTTTCGTTCTCCTCTGAGACACTAGTGGGGAACCAAAATGATAAAAATAAATTTGCATCCATTATTGTACAATTTGTCCTGATAATATCAAGAGGGAGGTGAGAAATTGAAACAAACACTATGCTTTTCCATTCATCGGTCCCTGGCCTCTCACAGATCAGAAGCAGAGGCAATGATTACTGTGATGAATAATGTTTCTGGCTGGCTGATTACTTAGTCATGTCCTGCTTGGACCACATGGGCCTGGATTAATGCAATTTGCACCCTGGGTATAATTGTAAGCTGCTTGTTTTTTTTATCAAATCCTTTTCCGCTTTGAGGTGGAATGATCACCGGGCAAGTTGGGGCGCTTAGCATTCAGTTGTAAGGTGTGAGATGAGGTGGGCTTTATCTCACTGTAATATCTTATTTTGATCGGTGACCTCTTGGGGGAAGGGAAAAAAAAAGGTCGCAATAATATTGTTTGGGTATGACCACAAGAACTGAAAAGACAGTGCAGCTTAAAAAGCAAAGTGTCATTTATTTTTGTCTTTCATCTGTAATATCAGCAGTAAACAATAGTTTCTTGCCATCCACTCATAAATAAAGCCATTCATACCAATGCCAAACAGTAATTGAGACAGTCTTGAAAAAGGCAGGTTTTCAATCCTCAGCAGTTACAAGGTGTAATCATAAAATTCCTGGACTTGAATAATAAAAGGTCTTGTGTGTTCAGCTGCTTATTCCCAAAGGGTTGCTGCAGCAAATGGATTCGCATTTTTTGACGTGGCACAGATTTTATACCACATGCTCTTCCTTATCTAACCTTCCCTTTAATCTTGGCTTGTGACCACCTAAGGTTGAGTTTGTGTTCTGCTCAAACCAGGAAGCGTTTACCTGTAAGGCAGATCTGTTAACTACTACACCTTGGAGCCCCCAAATATTAAAAGCACTAAAATATTACCAAATTTGGTGAATCTCCCCTTAAAGGCTGTCTGTCTAGAATCATCACTGGTGATGAGAGCTGAGTCTTCATCCACAACCCACAAGTTTTCACTTCCACTGTCCAGTCCCCTTTTTTTTTTTTTTTTTAAAAATCTTCAATACTTAATAGATAACTCCCTCTGACTCTGCACATACCCCCAAAATGAAATTCAAACATAAGGGCTGGAGCTTCAACACACTGGAGGAGATGCAGAGTGCATCTCAGAAGAGGGCAAAACTGGACTTAAAATCAAAGCTGCACTGAAAGCAGTTCAGAGGTACCCAAAAAGAAGATGCTGAAAGGGAGCTATAACCTGGCAAGGTATTTAGTATTCTTTTAACAGGAACTCTGATTGCACCTTGCATAACTGCCAGGTAAACTATAACATTTCTGTAAAGGTTATCAAGAAAAATGCAGGAAAATGCTCATTTAAAAACACACGTACGAGAAAACACTTAGACAAAACAGAAGCTTAATAAGCTCCCAAAGCTTTACCCAGAGTGGAATGGACTGTGGGAATTTCATTACACTGTCACAACTGTGGGTGTGGTTTTTTTTTTGTTTTTTTTTTTAAGTACAAAATAACCGGTATGATCATCCACCACATTTGAGTCTGTCAGCTTTTCCAGAGAGTTGGAGAGAATCTGCAGTCGAAACTATTCTGAAGTGTCATCCAGTTGGGCGTTCCAGAATCAGGTTGGTGGCCCTTGCCGCCTGCTCTCCAGTTGAGTCAGTCTGTCCTCCCTGGCCTGAACATGCTCCGCCCCCACTCTCTGAGCAGTTTCCATGGCAGTGATGTCCAGGTGGGCGTACCTGATGGAGCCCTCTTCTGGATGGGAAAATGATGGTGGGGGTTTAAAAAAAAAAGTCTTTCTACAGTATGTCATGTTATCTTAAACCACTGCCCAGGGTGGGGTGTTTATTTGTGTGTGTGTGTGTGTGTTTTAACTGGTACTTGTGAAATACACATTTAAAACACGAATTTCATCTGAGATTCAAAGATGCGTAAAATTACTTGTAATCAAAATGCTTTCATTTAATTAGGTTTGTTGTGAATTGCTTTCCATCACTGTAATGAATTGCTTCATTTTCACAGTCTAAATGTGTCAGATTATGCTAATTAAGTTAAGGCTATACAGAAGCACAAGGAAATAAATTGGCTGTTTTCCATGAAGAAATTGTCCCTCCTCATTTGTTAAATGTACTTATCAGGCTCTTCGTAATAATGAGCTGATCCAAGAACACATTTTCATGCAATTTTCTGTGAAGCTGTCAGCTAGCAAAAAATCTCAGCCAAACCAAAGGAACCCCCACCCCCTTTCTTTTTAGTCTGTAATGATGGTAGCAGCGTCTTTCTTCTTTTTGGCTTTGAGGGCGATACATTTGTAAGCACCAGTACACAGACTGAGAGTAATCAACAAATCAACCACCCTGCCAATAACCAGCAAGTGCACAGGAAAATAGACATTTTAGCCAAATTAAACAGACTGGAGCTGTTTCATAATCCAGTTCTGCTTTCCTTAGCCCCACCTTTGCTTACTATCTTCATTAATCTAATAATAGATACAGCATGCCACACACTATAATAGTGTCGCAGAGATAGTGCATGCAAAATATGATTTGAAGCCATTCCCGCAGAGGCCATATGAAAAAAAAAGCAGCAGCAGGAAAGTACAAATGGAGATCTGAAACTGTTTGAGGTGCAGTGTTCTTACTGAGTCTGCAGAGCTGCACTGCGTTACCTCTGCACGGACTGGAGGCCGGAGCCGAGCTGGGTTTCTGCAGTTCCAGCTCTGTGTAGAGCAGCTCTCTAGTTTTATACAGGACAGGGCTAATGGGGATGTTGACATAATTAACACTGCTGTTATTACGAGGCCTGCTGTCCAGGGATGCAGGCAGAGGAGCCTCGTGGGGAGACTGGAACATACCTGAAGGAGAAAACCAAAAGCAGGGCAACTGAATCTGCTGTCTGCAGGACAAAGTGTTAAAGGTAATTAATTTCAGAGTTCCTAAAGTCAGTATACCAATAATAGAACTTCTACCTGAAGAAGATCAGAAGTGACAATTTTGCTTTACTGCAAATTCTCTCACCACAAGCTGATGTTGGTCTGTGCACGCTCATTGTGACAGGAGGCGGTGGGGGGGCAGACAAGAGCAGAGACGGCAACAGTTTCTTCAGACTTGCCAGCTTAGAACCAATATCACGACTGTCACGGTGTTCCCCCCTCACACAGAGAGGTGGGTCTGGAAACACAATAACATTACTCATCGAGTAAGACCCACGATACAAGGATTCAGATCATTTACGTAAGTAATCATGTAAAACTAGTCCATTACCAGAAAGTTCTACGTTAGGTGAAGGTAATTTTAACAGCCCTTTTCTACAGTTGGGTAATTCAGTCTCAACAGTGAATCATATTTTATAAACTCTCACTTTTAATGTGTGGAGTGGAGTAGAAGCAAAAAATATTCAACTGTAGTACATTAATAAAATTGTACATCAGTGCAGTATTTGTAGTCAGGGTTTTTGTCTCGACCAAAAATGAGCCGTGGGTGGGTAGCAATGCACAACTGATCCACATATAATCAAGGAAATTAACGTCACCCATGTTCCCTTGACTGCTTCCAAAGTGCTAATAAGACAATCACACAGTTTCATTAACATACGCACCTCGTGTATGTGCAGAAGGTGACAGGTCCATCAGTGGAGAGCCGTCAGTCTAAAACACAAGGGACAAAAAATTATTTTTAAATTTTCATTTTAAAGGGCTCTTGGATTCTGTCAAATGTTTCATTTCCAGCTCAGTTTTAAATATAAACATTTAAAGCTTGATTTAATATTTGATTCAAAGAATTAAAAGTGCCATGCAGTTATGCTTAATAGTGGCCTTAAAGGGGCCTAGTACACTCATTATCTGCTCCATACTTTGATTCTTGTACTCTACTAGAGTAGATTTGCATGATCCAGAGTTCACATTTTCCTTATTTATCTCCTACTGTCTTTTTATGGATCCCCTCAGTTCATGCTCTCTGAATCCAGCTTCCCTCTTTAAGGCCACCCTTTAACTTGTTTTGTTTGGCTGGTGCTCGCAGAACATGTTTGAACAGCAGGTGAGGCCACTGTGCTCACAGCCAGAGTTGTTCACCTGAGATGTCCAAGTTAAAACGTGTTACATGGTTTCTGCATCTTCTGTGTATACTAGGGTCTATCTGACTGGCAATTTATTGTGACCACACAGACATCTGCAGGACACAACACCACAATCCAATTATGCACGCGTCAGAGAGACTACAAGCAGACTTCGGACACTGAGGCTCTCTACGTCCATGTCGGCAACCAGGTGTAACCTTTGCCTAGGGGTATCTGCTTTGGTTCATGGGGATTACTTGCACTGAAGTCATTATTTGAAACTTTGGCCATGTTTAATATGAATATCCACCACTGTAAAAATAAAAGCTGTGAAATACAAAGCACACACAATACGTCCACTTTAAGCTTCCCTTTGTTTCCCAAGAGTCAGTGCAGTCAGTAGCCAAAAATATGTAAAAAAATTTTGTGAAATGAATGTAGGATATGTTGAAAAAACTGAAGTTTGTGAACGTGTCAGAACGGCCAAGGTTTTAGAATTGATTTCTCGATTTTTCGTCCAAGTCAAAATTATAGAGGAACGCAATCTTAGTAATAATAACCTACAAGCAGACATGTAATAATTATCCACAGCCCAGGGTGGAAGAAGTGAACTCTTTAGCTCCTCTTCAGTCATGCCCCAGGATCTCAATAAGATGACTCTGGCTCGGCCATTCAATAACATTTTCTCCTTACTGCTTTATTTGTGTGCTTTGGGCCATTTTCTTGTTGCATCACCTAAGCCACCCCACGATTCAGCGCATAAACCGCTAGTCTAACACGCTTTTGTAATTTTACTGTTTCCTCCATAATTGCAATATTGTCCAGGCCCTGAGGAAGCAGAGCAGCCAAAACCCATGATGCTCCCTCCTCCGTGTTTCATGGCTGGGATTTTTTTTCCCCCTCCTTTGGTATTTTTTTGCCTTTTACTTTCAGTTGTTTCAAACCAAGCTCAGCAGGGGCTGTTCTGCAATCTTAAGTCAAACTGAAATGTTTATTTGAAAGCACTGATTTGTTTTATGGTGACTTTCCTTTTACACCACTCTGTTTTTCATATAGTGGACACATAAACGCAGGCTTGTTTTACCATTTGTAGAAATTGTGTGTCTTAACTGATGAGTAGCCATGTTTTTAGAAATGCTTGTGTAGCTTTTCCCATCTCTGTTCATCTATGGAAGCTGTTCTCATGGAATATTTCAGACGAGTTTTAGTAGAAAGGAGCAGACTTTGTCAGTAAGCAGATTTGTATGCCTTTACTTATGGAGGGTACCTCTACAGCCCACACTTAAAATAATCTCCTAAACTAGGAAATCTGACTTTAAGTAGCTTTTGAAGACATAACTGTACATCAAAATCTCAGCCCAACTGAAGCTTGGTGGAGAGCGCACTATTTAGTACTCTTTGGTACCTCAGGGCCTGTCATCCAACCAAACAATGAATGGTTGAAAAAGAAGAAAATGTATACCTGCGAACCCAAACGAGATGCTGTGACATGTCGTAGAGAGGGCTGTTTGGGTTAGACATCCCAGAAATATTTATAAGACTGGAGAAATGGCCCAAACAATCACTGTGGAAGTCTCTGAAGAGCTTAAAAGTACAGCTGTCTGAGTGTTATTAGTTTATTCGAATTGTAATGATCAGTTTGCTTTTTGGAAAGGTCAAAACAGTTACAGCAAGATGCTCGTTTAGATAAATGAACAGAGGACCAAATGTCTGCCGTTTCCATTAACATTATTTATTACTTACAGCGTTTGTGTCCAAGGGGGTGGGTAAGATTTCTTATAAATCTAATTCCATAGCATAAAATACAAACACAAAACCAATGCCTCTGTGCTACGCAACATTGCCTGTATCAAGTGAACCCTTTGATTATATCACAGCTGCCTAAATGGCAGCAGCTTTACTACCCCTGGTGGTGGCAGGTTTTACAAAAAAGAAAGTATCTCTTTTATCCATATCAGGGGGTTTTCCTCTAAAATTCTGACTTAGATGAACATCAGATCATACATTGTAGAAAGCCTTCTAATTTCAAAGGGCAAAATCTTCTTCTTGCAACTGAAGATCTGCTTTAATCTTACGGAGGTAATTTTATGGCTCCTGCCCTGCACCAGCTAAAATGGGCAGATACAATCTTACCTGAATGTAGCTTGTGTTCCTCACTGACCGCCACTGCTCTGGTGTAATGTAGTTGTCTAAACCATGACCGCACTGGGTGGGAGACAAGAGGACTTACAGTCAAGGCTGGGTCGAATCAGGGAATTAAGGGAAACAGCAGCATTTTAAGGTACGGAGAAAAGAGATGCGGGGGGAGAGACAGCTCAGCTACGGTCAGAGAGGCTTGAAAATAAGCTGATTTTGGAGAAAGAATATAGAGAAAGGGAAACTGAGAGCAAGAGGTGAAGAGAAAAAAAGCGCTACAGAGCTGAGGGGAAAGATTTGACATCTTTAGAGGCAGCAGGCAGGAGACAAAAGGATGGCTGGCTCAGAAATGAGAAAGCTCTGACAGCATGTCCCACTTTATCATTTACTCCTCTCCACAGCAGCTAATAACACAGCAGGCTGAAGCTTCATGGATATCATCTGTCATACAATGTGTCTCAACAGACATGACGGTACATGTGAATTCAGGTATTGCAACCATTACCAAACATGAAGGTTTTTGAACTGCCAACTCTTAAGGAATGAAAATAAAGAAAACTCATTTGTGTTTCACGCAGAGGGATTCTCCTCTCTAAGGATTTCAGTCAGTTTCATCACTACTTATTAACTTTCCCAGTCCCCTTTGCTCCCTCTCACTCTCTGCAGCACGCACGCTGTATAATGAACGCACACACTCCTACACAACCTGTCAGAAATCACAAGACATGCTGTTTCCTCTCCTGTTCTGATGATAATTTGCCCGCTACAAGTCGGGGGGGAGCAGTTTTCACAACCCATCAAAAAAAATTAATTACACACAGAGCGGGAAAGTCTCATCCGATAGCGTTCGAGGTTTCAGACGAAAGTATGAAATCGAAAACAACGCCAGTTCGAGACAGGTGTGTGACAGACGCCCACGCTGATTACCGTTTTTCTATATGGGCGATTCGGTGGCTCAGCGGGTGGCACCGTCAACTCACAGTGAGAAGACCCTGGCTTTGGGTCACACATACTTCTACGGGTGTTTGAATCTTCTCACCATGTTTCCTCACCCTGTGGTTTTCAGACCAAAGGCATCCAAAATCATTTGGACCCTAAACTGCCCATATGGAAGAGACTGAGGAAGCATGCTGCGAGTGCAGAGAGGCACCACACTGTAGAAGAGAATAGACTGCTGGTGTACAGTTAAAGAAAAAAAATCATTTTAAAACAAATGAAAGTAAAAAGAGTTTTGTTCTTGAAGTCCCAAAGTGCATCGGTAAGGGTTTATATCGCTAGTGAACCTCAGTTTGAATCACAGAACAGGATATTTTATAGAGAAATGCATTCTGCTGTTTTTGTTTCCTCCAGTGTTTTCAGCCTCCTAATGATCCTTTAAAGCATTGACTATACTGTAAATCGCAATTACAAAAACAGCCACCCAAGTGAGTCATTAGTTCCAAAGCAAGTAGTGGTCTCTGTGTGAAAAGGCCAGATAATTGCTGCTTAAAGTGCTGGTGCAACAGTTTCAAACACCGCAGAATTACGTAATAGTGTGAAACAGAGGAAAGCTGCTTTAGGAAAACATCTCTGGTATCAATATAAAAAATTTTTTTAAAAAGCACTGCAAACTTTCACCATATTACCATTTAAGGGCAGATTTTGGCAGGCATTGGTGCTCTGTTTACACCCAACTTCCACTGCAGTAAATAGTAAATAGATAAGTGGAGTATGTAGTCCATGTAGAATATATGGTAGGTGGATTTAAATACAATAGTTATATTGATAATAATGCTTCTGTACTTTCACACAAATAAGGATTTGAATGTAGGATTTTAAACTGGTAATTTTTTCTTTTCTACCACATTTTTTTAAAGATTGCAGGTCCCCAGTTAAAGCAGACCTCTCAAAGCTTTTTGGTTTTCTTTACTCTAAGAGAGGAGGAGAAAAAGACATTTGGGACTGGCTCTAGGATACAAGATCTAGCAGTGTCTCACTGAGGTACCTCAACTCTAATAGAGATGAGTATTTTTGACAACAGTTCCCAGCTTCTCAGCAACATCACTTGTTCTCATCTCACCACCTTTCCTATTCCCATAACGTCCAAGCAACAGCTCTACAGAGGAGCACATTCTTGCCTATTAACACAGAGGAGAGTTACATAAGATCTCTTTTAAAGGCATAAGAAAAAAAAAACACTAAAGTGGGATTAATAGGCGCATTATAGAGATTAGTATTAGTGGGAGCAAAGTCAAGCATGATTAGGAAGAATGATTAACTTAATGATTAGTAATTATTAGTATTTAATTTATTTAATTTCTTTATGGAGATGCTAGAGAATTAGGGAGTGAACCGGTGTGACCCTCCCAGTACCTGCTTTTCTGCAAAAAACAAGCCTCCGGGGACCAGCAGGGATCTCCCTTCACTGTCCACAGAGGGCGCCCTCTCACTACCCCAGGAGTGAGAGCGCTGCATCATGGCCTGATGCTGAGCCTTCAGTCCTTTCTGTCCCTGACCATCACCTCCATCCCCACTGCTCCTACTTTCCTTGCCGTGCTCAGGTGGGGTTCCATGGGACAATGATACCTTTAGGGGCTGGGCCTGGAGCAGACTCCTGGGGGTATCGTACCACAATCTAAGCAGACTTGGAATTTGGTATTCTTCACTGTGCCTACGAGATGTATGAGATGCAGATCTGGAGGCACAGGAGCAGGAAGAGGAGGTGATGCCTGCAGAACTGTGCTCTGAGATGAGCATGAGCTGAAAAGGAGGAGGAGGAGGAGTTGGGGGAGGCACAGAAGGAGGTGAGGAGAGAAAAGGAGCAGCAGCAGCAGGAAGGCTGGCTACAGAGCCAAATTCTTCCCCTACTCCCTGGCTGGCCATGTCCAGACTCCCCATACATGAGGAATAACTCCCTGAGTAAGAAGAGTGACTGCCTGTCGCTATCCCAATCCCACTGTCTAATGAACTCTGACGCCCACTGTCATGAAGACCACGAGGATGGAGGTGAGCGGATGAGGGACGACTCCTGGAGCCTCCCATAACGGCAGCATAAAGCTGGTCATCTGAACTGGTCAGTGCCTTCAGCGTGGAAGAGCTTGATGCTGTCTCATTGGAGAGGTGCAGTCTGCTTAATGGCTCCACCCAAAATGGAAGTCTGCTTCCATAGCTTGTATCTGATTGACTGGAGGAAGAGCTGGAAATGCTGCTGTGGTCATCTCCAGCAACAGATGTACTGCAACTGTAAGTGGAGGACTGAAGAGGGAGACACAGACACACACACACACACACACTGAAATGAATCAATCTGCAAGCACCAGACACAAAGTAACTGCTGATGGTGATACTTAATCAATAATATACACTTCCCCCAAAAAATTAAATGAACACTTAATTCAGAGAATAGCATTGAGTCAACTATGTTGGGTTTCAAAGTCTTCTTTTCCATGAAGGGTACTCCCCCTTGTGACTATTGTTCATCTTATAGCCAAGCATCTCAATGATCGTCTTGGAGGGTTCAGGTTTCCAGTTTAGCCATGATCTCCTCTTTCAGGTCAGCTGCTCTGGCACTCAGCGTACCAGTTGTTCTTGGAGGGCTTGGTACCCTATCTCGGAGTGTGGGGATGATGACATCCCCCCCCCGACCTGACATCCCGACTCCCCCTTGCTGTAGCATTTGTGTTGTACCTCATAAATCTCTAGTTGTGACAGGAGTTGCTTCATGCACTCAGCTACTACTTGTTTTAATGTTTGTCTAGCTCGATGTGTAGTAGCATTACAACAGTTCTCTATTCTCGTGTCTTTTCCATTTATGCTGTAGCCTTGTTTCAGTAGCCCACTTTATCAGTATGTCCTGGTTCCTCAACACTTGACGTGGACCTTGGTGCCCAGGCAGGCAACGTCCAAGCTGGCATGGCTTCAATTATGTACCTCTCGCTCATGAGTAGCAGAGGGGGTTGGTAATCAGTTTCAGCTGCTTTGATGTTAATGAAATTAACAAGCAATACGTAACTGAACGAAGTAGAATTAGAAATACATACAC
>JAMQGT020008666.1:0-31681 GCA_024447675.2 Pterophyllum scalare | reverse complement strand
CACTCAGAGAGCATTAAATCAGATATTATAGTGCACATGGTTTGTAGCTTGGCTGATTTCAGTACTTACCAGCCTTACAACTGAGTCATTCAATAAAGTTTTATTTTTTTTTATTCCACAGGATGAGTTCTTAGATGTGATTTACTGGCTCCGACAAATTATTGCAGTTATCCTTGGTGTGATATGGGGTGTAGCACCACTAAAAGGATTTCTGGGAATAGCAATGTAAGTATTGGGTACAGCTTGTCTAAAGCTTACATCTCACTGATGTTACATCATGATGTTAAGCTTACATCTTTCTGTGTTCGCCCTTTTAGATTCTGCATCATCAATGCCGGCGTCCTGTATGTATACTTCAGCAGCTTTCAGCAGATTGATGAAGAAGAGTATGGAGGCACATGGGAACTCACCAAAGAAGGCTTCATGACCTCTTTTGCTCTGTTTCTGGTGGGTTTACTAATATTTTGAATATGTGTAACAAAACTTCTTATATTTTAATTAGAAATGGAGGTACAAAATTGACCCGTTTGATTCCCGGTGTTCTTGCAGCATACAGAGCAGACTTCCATTTAAACTAATGTTATGGGTCATATAAAATTTCAGCCCTGTGTCCAAAGTTGTCTTTTTTCTATTTGCATTGTAGCATGGGAATTGATGACGTGTCTACAAATGAATACTGGGTCATTCCATCTGAGTTAACCAAATAAAACATTTGACTATCTCCGTGGAAAAAAGATATACTCAGGCCCTTACTGTCATTAGTTTTACTTGAACTATTTTAAGGGCTGTAGGTAGCGGTGTTTTATAGATGTGATTCTAGTATTGTTTTTTGAGGGGCCATTCCAGTATCTAGAAAACTACTTGAGTTCGTCCTTCATATTTTTTTAGGGTAAATATTTGATACTATGGCTCTGTGATTACGGACTCTCGGGAGTGTAGCTCAAGATAACTCAGAATGATGGATGTTTTGAATTTGGATGTCCGCTCTCCGCAGGTCTGTAGGGGGGTGCAAATGGTCAGGTGGGAGGATTTGATAAACTAATATGGGATGACCCTGTTGTGCCTTGATTTGTCTAAATCCGTCTCTCACAGTGTGACATGCATAATAAAGAACATGAAAGATAAATAAGGTATGGTATCACGAATGTTCCCACCTTTATGTGTCCTGTATGATGGTTTCAGAATTTTGGGTGCAGTGATAGTTTCCTTCAGCTCAGTTTGAAGTGATTGAAATCTGTCATGTCAGAGACCTGTGATTTGGTCTCGACTATAATCAGTCTTTTTTCTCTCTCTCTCCCTCTCTCCCCCCCCTTTACCAGGTGGTGTGGATAATCTTTTACACAGCTCTACATTTTGACTGAGAGGAATCTGTAGGACACTAAAAATAAACATTTCTGCTAAAGTAAATTGTCAAGATACAGGAACTCCATGGTTTGGGATTATCAGTGCTCCTACATAAAGTATGACTTCTCTGTGTGCAGTGCATTATGGGAATCCTCTTTGGAAGATCCAGCAAGAACACAGCGATGAAAATGTTCAAATACTGTACTTCTCTCGCTTTTTTTTTTTTTTTGTTAAAGGAGGGTTCCTATTGAAGGCACCTTTGATTCATGTTATATTTCCTTTGTCACTTCATCGTCCTCATGTCTCACAAAACAAAGCAGTTTGACTGGTTGAATTCGTATTGCTTTGTAAACAGTACCTTGACGTGAAACAGAATCGTCCTTCCCCCAGTGTCAGCTTACTCTCCTCTTAGAACATTGATTTCAGCGTGAAAAGAGAACGAGCGCTGTCACTGTTCTTGCCAGTTTAATGCTCGTGAGCTGGTCACTCGGGTGACGGGTGCAGGACAACAAAAACATCACTTAGTCAGAGTTCAATCAGTCCACGAGTGTGAAAGGTCTCCTTTTATTTCAGGGATGAAATGCACCATGCCGGATGAACAGAGCTATCGTTTAAAAATTTGTTCTGTGTATGTTTTTTTTTTTTAGATCTGAGCTGCATTTAAAGTACAGCACATTACAGCTTACTGTTTAGGCGACAGTATATATGTCTGTATTTTGGAGGCTGATGTATGGTATCATGTGAATTTCAAAATCCTCCCCCCCCAAAAAAAGTGGATATAAACCGTAAAAATTTTATTATTTCTAAACATCTGCTGTCAAATTTAATGAATGTGAAAAATTGTAGCTGGAATCTAACTTTTAACATTTAAATAAATGCTGGTTGTAGGCGCGTGTATTGGCTAATATCCTGTCTCGATGTCACCCGTATCAGTCTGCCGATGGAACTGATAACTGTCAAATTTAGCTCTCCATACGCGTTCCTGGGTGGAAACCTGCATGTTGTGTTCATATGCAATTCACAGATTTTAAGTCCAACCTGAACTGTCAGGAGGAATTATTTAAATGTAATATCTTTCTCATGCGTAGCTTCCAGATCAAAGTCTTAGTTCTTGTGTTTAAATTAATTTAAATTTGTCTGTAAAATGTGTACACTGACCCCTTTCTTAAATCCAGCTCGTATTATGCGGATTGATTTGTATTTCTGTCTTGTTTGATTAAACATTTCTCTCAGTATTTTATTCATGAACTTTTAAAAAGCAGTTCATGCAGAGTTATCGCAAAGGTACTGTTATTTTCGATTACGCAGCTGGTGTTTGAAAGGATTGTATTTTCTGATCAAAATTTTGGGAATCATTAAACCTGGGCTTTATGTGGCCTCCATTTTCAAAGAGGTGGGCGTCTGTTTATTGAATCTAAATGGAAAGAACAGTGCTTGAATATTCAGATGTTAGGTCTTGAAGTGTCTTTGCACTGTACTGTTAAATTACACTAGGATCACACTTGACTGTTATTTATTGTAATCTGCAGATCATTATAAAATGTCTTTTTTTTTTTTTTTTTTTATTACTGAGGGAGGGGCGGGCATACCAGGTTTCCAGAGTCCAGTGTGAGCTCTTGAACTGTTAATTTTTCTGACCCACAGTCCACCCAAAATAAAGTTTGTAGAAATGTTGCAGTGGTTTTCTGGGTGAAAATGCCTTGTTAATGCCAGAGGTCAGAAGAGAATATCCAGACTGCTTTGAGCAGAAAAGAGTCAAAGAGCATCTCCCGATCACACAACACATTGAATCTTGTTGCAGATGGGGAAACAGCAGCAGAAGACCACACCGGGTCTCCCTGCTGTCAGCTAAGAACAGGAAACTCAGGCTATAATTCACATGGGCTCTATAAAATTGGACAAGAGAAGATTGGGAAACGTTGCCCAGTCTGATGAGCATTTGATTTCTGCTACGTTATTTGGACGGTAGGGTCAGAATTTGGTTTAAACAACACAAAAGCATGGATCCATCTTATCAGTGGCTTCTTTTCTTGGCACACTTTTGGCTCCTTAGTACCAAATCAGCATTAAACACTACAGCATGCCTGAGTGTTGTTGCTGACCATGTCCATGACCACAGTGTACCCATCGTCTTATGACTACTTCCAGCAGGCCATGACACAAAGCTCAAATAATCTCAAACTGGTTTCTTGAACATCATAATGAGCTCATTGTACTCAAATGTTCTCCACAGTCACCAATCCAATAGAGCCCCTTTGGAAGAGAATATTATCATTGTGTTAAATTCTCGGTTAAGAAAAAGGTTATATAAGCACACCATAAAACTGCTACTTAGAAAAAGAAGAATTTAACATTAAGCACACCACAAAGAATGCATGCACACAATATGAAGAGGCAGCTGAACCATAACATGTCAGAGTCAATAAAGTGCTCGAGTTAAATGATTGCCAGTCTGCAGCTATTGCACAAGTAAAGGTTTGTGGTATGACAGTTAAGTATAATAAATAGCCTAAAATAAACAGAATATGAATATGAGAGTGTTATTGTGAGAATGTAACTATTCATTTTGTATGTTGGTTGCGTGATAATGGCCTTAGGGTAGAAACTATTCATGAATCCGTATGTCTTGAGTTTTTTTTAGTGATCTGTAGTGTCTGCCTGAAGGCCAGAGCTCAAACAGAGAGAGCTTCTTTCTCTGTAAGCAGACTCTCCTGGCTGGTGGAGTTCATCACTGGATGTGCAGCTGACAAAATCTGCAGCAACTCTGTGACGCTATCACGTCAACATGGACCAAAATCTCTGAGGAATATTTCCAGCAGCTTGTTGAATCCATGCCAGCATGGTACTAGCAAATGGTGTACCTAATAAAGTGTCCAGTGGGTGTATTTATTATTTATAATTTTGTTAATTAGTTGTTTGAAAAGCCAACTTGACTTCACCTTGTACCTGTTTTTGGACGCGCTGGATAAAACCGAAGGAAACCGAGCTCATGACGTCATCCACGAGCATGGAAAAAACTATGTGACGTAGAAGCCAAGATGGCGGCTCCCCTCTCCACGATGAAATTCTGGAAGCCGGGTAAGTAAAGAAAACAAAAAGGAATAAATTAGATTCTAGGTGTATTTTCCGGTTTGGATTTATCGGCGTGTGCGCCGCTAATTTGAATCCGCGACTCTCGGTATGGCTGCAGCGGTGTTCACGGCAGCTACGTGGTTTCTGCAGCCGGTGCAGATCAGCTCGGTTTAGCTTCGCGGAATCAAACCATAACCTGCCAGAAGAAAATACACACACTTGTGTAGAGCTGGAAGCAGTTAACACACATGATGAAGTTTGTGTTGCTGAAACCTTTCTTTCGTAGCTCTGCCGCGACATGTTCATTGCACCAAATCCTCTTACTGGATCCTCAGCCTGCCTGCGTTTTAAATAAAACATCTTATCTTCTCCTTCACCATCTGCTTTGCTTCAGGCTCCGAGGCGCCGGGGATCTCAGAGGAGCGGGAGCTGAACACAGAGACCACCGGCTCCCCCATCATCTTCAACCCACACACCGCCCTCTCCATAGAGAAACAGCGACAGAAACTCCCCGTTTTTAAGGTTTTTAAACTTCTTTTATACATGCCCTAATATAACAGGGTGGTTTTGTGATCGTTTGTGCGTGTTGTTTTAATTATTATTGGTGACCCCCTTCAGCACAGAAACAACATCTTGTACTTGGTCGAGAGCTACCAGACTGTAATCATAGTTGGTGAGACTGGATGTGGGAAGACGACACAGATACCTCAGGTTAGTCTAACTTACTCCATGCAACATTTAGGGTGCCGCAAAAACATGTATAAGAACTGTTTTCTTGCAGTTATGATGGCAGTCAGAAAAGGGCAAAATACCCTCAAAGTCATGCTGCAGTGGCTCACGCCCTTCATGTGGATTAACTCCCACAGCGGTTTCACACGACCTTGTTTTTTTTTTTTGGTGCTTAGCAGCCTTTTTTCAAAGCAGTGTTTGGACCACATCAGCTAGAACTTAATTTATGCATAGTCTGCTTTTCATGCTTTGTAATCCTCTCCTTTTTGGATCCACCTTCTCTTTTCATCTGCCTTCCATCAGTACCTGCTGGAGGCTGGCTGGGCAGCGGAGGGGAAGGTGATTGGAGTGACACAGCCGCGACGTGTGGCTGCAATCTCTGTAAGAGCTCCACTGATGTCCTCTTATTACACAGCTCCTTCGCTGTTTGCCAGTGTCATTCCCCTCAGAGCAATTCAGCTTGCACTGAAGGACACACATACCTTAAACTCTGGATCCCTCCCTTTCTGTCCTGCTGATAGGTAGCTAACCGTGTGGCAGAGGAGAGAGGGGCCCTGCTGGGCCATGAGGTGGGCTACACTATCAGATTTGATGACTGCTCTGATCCCCATGCCACGAGGATCAAGGTATTCACTGCCAGATGTGTATGCAGACTTGGTTAAAAGCTTTTCATGTGTGTGGTTGTATGGAAGCCCATTTCTGTCAGTATGGTGAGCATGAAAAGACTTGAGAGGTTGTATTTGAGAAAATCGATCAGATAAGAAAGTTTCTCATTACTTTGAGATGCTGAGTAGGGATCAGTCTCAGGGGTACTGGTATTTGGTGGATATTTTGGGGCATTGCTAATACTAATAACTCGTATTTGGGGGAAAAACGTCTCGTAATCTTGCAATAACAAGCCTCGTTTTCACGAAAGCGTGTGATTATTATTACCTGCAGGCTAATTTTTCATCCTGTTGGCAGGAATTTTTTCCCGTAAATGTCACTCAGTACTTAACTGCACGTGTGTGCGTCAGTTTCTAACAGATGGCATGCTGGTGCGAGAAATGATGGCTGATCCTCTTCTGAAAAAGTACAGGTACGTGACTGTAATAGAGTCATTAAATATTCTCTTTTCCCTGCATGGCAAAGATGGCGAAGATGTTAATAATAACATTAATGACGGCGTGCCCCCATAAGCCACGACAGTGTGCCAGGGAGGCAGCATGTACAATACCAGGACAGTGGAAGCTGTCATAGATTTTATGATGCTCGCATGCACTTTTCACAATGTAATATCATCTGGTAAACATCCTTACTGTCACACGTCAAGTTGTTTTTGTTATGAAGTATCAAGTGTTGTTTACTTTTGCCAACTAATGTTCTTTGTTGTCCCGTCACCCAAAGTGTGTTGATGCTAGATGAGGCGCATGAGAGGACTCTCTATACAGACATAGCGATCGGTCTCCTGAAGAAGGTAATGCCAGCTGAAGATCGAAGCTTTACATAAACATCAGTCAGTATTTCACAGAAAGTCATGACTTCTTTTCCATTTTTCCCCTCGACTTTCATCTGTTTTTCTCCGACTCGCCGACAGATTCAGAAGAAGCGGCGAGACCTGAGGCTGATTGTGGCCTCTGCCACTCTTGATGCCAAGGTGACTGCATCATTAAGATGAGCAGATATGCTTGATTAGCCAGAAAAGATAAACAAAAGACAGACAGAGGGAAAGCTGATGTCAGGTCAGATCACATTGTACCGACATCTGCGATACACTGATGATAGAAAGACACAATCAGGCCACGATTGTGCTAAGCAGTATCCAAGTCAGCTGAAATGCCATATCAGATATCTACTGTACTTTCAGTTTAAAAAGACTTTTATCTACACATGCAATGTATTTCGGTCATACGGCGCTGTGCACTTTTTCAAATGTCAGAGTGAGGGCAACAGCAGCTGTCTAAATTAATTAAAGATTACCTTCAGTTTTAAATGTAACACTTGTTTAATGTGTTAAATCGTTGCCAAGCCTGCTGTCTATGTAAGCAGTGTAATTGGCAACTATAACGGCTCGATTCAAATATAGTAAAAAAAAAAAACAGTGCTCAGAAATGCTTTATTAATGTTCCCTTCGCTAATTGAAATATCAATATTGTGTGAAGAAATTCCATGACTTCTTCAACCTGAATGAGTCTGCCGATCCAAGTAAGGATACCTGTGGAATTCTGACAGTAGAGGGACGCTCTTATCCAGTGGATGTCTTCTATACCGTCAGGTAGTCAACACACAGAATCCAAACTGAGGAAATGGTGTGTAATTTGCACACTTTTAAAAAAAAAAAATTCTGAAGTGTGTTTCTTTTGCTTTCAGTCCTGTCCCAGATTATGTGAAGGCTACAGTGGAGACCGTGCTCAAGATCCACGAGACTGAGGATGATGGAGATGTCCTGGCTTTTCTCACCGGGCAGGTTAGTCGCCATATAATTTGTTGGCCTAGCTTTCATTTAGAGATCAAGGTGAATATACACTTCTCAAAAAAAAAAAAAAGGAACACTTTAAAAACATATCAGATCTCAATGGGAAAAATTCACGCTGGACATCTATACAGATATGGACTGGGTAATGTGTTAGGAACCAAATGATGACACATTGTTTGATTGAAATGAAAACAGAGGACTGCATTCAAAGACACCCCAGAAATCAAGTGAAAAAAAAAAAAAAACATGTGGCAGGCTAGTCAGTTTTGCCAAATTTTCATTGCAGCAACTCAAAATGGTAATGAGTATTTGTTATGAGGTGCTTGTATGCATGCCTGGCATGCTCCTAATGAGATGATGGATGATATCCTGGGGGGTCTCCTCCCAGATCTAGACCAGGGCACTGGGTTCACTGAGCTCCTGGACAGTCTGAGGTGAAACCTGGTGGCGTCTGATGGACCGAAACGTAATGTCCCAGAGGTGTTCTATGGGATTTAGTCAGGTGAGCGTGGGGGCCAGTGGATGGTATCAATTCCATCATCCTCCAGGAACTGCCTGCATACTCTCACCACATGAAGGTGGGCATTGTTGTGCACCAGGAGGAGCCCAGAACCCATTGCACCTGCATACGGTTTCATCCAGATGAAGTCTGTTTCTGATTGTTTGGTCAGAGACATTCCTCCTTGCACAAAGGAGCTCTCCTAGAGTAACTGCCTGTCACCTGGAATCTCCTCTCTTGAGACTGTGCTGGGCGACACAGCAAACCTTCTAACACCTGGAGGAGATGGAGTACCTGTGCAGCCTCTGTAGGGTCCACGCATTGCCTCATGCTACCAGCAGCGACACTGACCCTAAACGGCAAGGCAGCTAAAATTAATTAACAACTCCCTCTGCTACTTAACTGACCAGATCAATATCCCAGAATTTAATTGATGTGATTAAAAGGTGTTCCTTTCATTTTTTTTGAGCAGTGTAGTAAAAAACAAATCATCCCCATCTTTTTCACCTTAGGAGGAGGTGGAGAAGGTGGTGTCCCTGCTGCAGGATCAGGCCAGAACTCTGTCACGATATGGGATGAAGAAGCACCTGAGAATTTTGCCCATGTATTCTGGTCTACCCTACGCCGAGCAGATGAAGGTGTTTGAGCGGGTGCCCTCTTCTGTTCGCAAGGTAAAAACATGCAGCATTTTTAGTGTGTTTATATGGAAACTTAAATCCAACATCTAAGCGGTGACAAAAGGTAGCCTGATAATCAAATTAACTTCATTTTTTTTCCCACTTCTTCTACTCTGACAGAAGTTCAAAAGTCTTACATTTGTAGTTGATGGATGAATAGCTGCCATTTTTGCCATATTTCATAACATCCCTTTTACTGTTATAAAGAAGCTCCCCTAACAATAAAAATGGAACGGAATGGTGACATATAAGGCAGCACATGTCAAGAAACCTTTATAAACACAATATAATCTTATTTTTCTTCCAGGTTGTGGTGGCAACTAACATAGCTGAGACCTCCATCACTATAAATGGAATTGTATTTGTCATTGACTGTGCATTTGTGAAGCTGCGAGCATATAATCCTCGCACTGCCATTGAATCGCTGGTGGTCACGCCAATCTCCAAGGCTTCAGCCAGCCAGAGGGCGGGGAGAGCCGGACGAAACCGACCTGGGAAATGCTTTAGATTGTACACGGGTATGTGTGAAGTCGCAGGAAAACAATACAAGGGATAAATACAGTACATTTCATATTCACATTGTTGTTCATTATAATTCACCAGCCCTCTCTTTTCCTGTCTCTCCCTGTCCCTGTTATTGCGTCTGTTCCTTTATCAGAGGAGGACTTTGAGAAACTGCCTGCCTCCACTGTGCCAGAGATGCAGCGCTCCAATTTGGCTCCTGTCATCCTGCAGCTCAAAGCATTAGGCATCGACAACGTGCTGCGGTTCAGCTTCCTTTCTGTGAGTGGCTGCACTGTGAAAGGAATTGCATTTTGCATTTTTATTAGCAACAGTTGCCTTGTGCCAGTGAGGAATTGTGCATAGTGACTCTAAAATGAATGCAGTTTGTGCACTAGATGACCACTCTATTCTGTCTATTAGAGTAAATATTGTACCTAAAATGCTTTTCTTTTAATTTACTAGCCCCCTCCAGCTCAGACTATGGTTCAGGCACTGGAGCTTCTCTACGCTCTGGGAGGTAAGAAACAAGGTTCTAAAAATCCTGTGAAATAGTGGGAAACTAAAGTTAAAAGGGAACCTGCCCTTGAACTAAAAAAAAAAAACTAACTTCCAAAATTCAGCGCTCACAAGCTTCTTCGAGCTAAGGTGTCCGTGTACAAAATGCATACTCGTCACTACTTTATTGTCTCTTGGCAGGGCTGGATCATTACGGCCGTTTGACTGATCCCATGGGTGTGCGGATGGCAGAGTTTCCCCTCAGCCCCATGTTTGCTAAGATGCTCCTAGAGTCAGGAAACTTCGGGTGCTCCAAAGAGATTGTTACCATAGCAGCAATGATGCAGATTCAGAATGTATTTGTTGTGCCACCCAATCAGAAGAAAGCTGCTGTAAGTGGAAAACAGGCTTCAGAAGGAGCATGCTGTATTTTTGGCAGAAATGCTAAGTCAGCGTAACAATTATCCAATTTTTGCTATCTCTGCCTGCAGGCCCGTGAACACAGGAAGTTTGCAGTTGCAGAGGGAGACCACCTCACCATGCTGAATGTGTATGAAGCATTCATTAAGGTATAGTTGCAGGGTGCACGTACGCACATTGCTCCGACCTTGATCGTGGACACTTGCGGGTGCTGTAAACTTTGTATGTTTACTTATTTTTGGCAGCACCAGAAGAGCTCCCAGTGGTGTCAGGAACATTTTCTCAACTATAAGGGTCTGCTGCGAGCTGTGACCGTACGAGAGCAGCTCCGGCGTCTCATGAACAAGTTCAAAGTGCCGCGGACTTCCAGTGAAGGTGTGTGTGTGTGTTTTTTTTCTTTGTTAGCTTGTATGAGCCGAGTAGATTTGGAGACACATTCCGACTTGTTAGGCACAGAAGCGTCCTGTTTCAAGCTGTTTGATTTTAATCTTCTTCATGCATGTCTTGCACAGGTGATCCAGATGTGATCTTGAAGTGCATTGTCTCTGGATTTTTTGCTAATGCAGCCCGCATTCACCATTCTGGTTCCTACCGGTAAGGGCATGCTTGTCACTTTATCATAATATTAGATGTCACAGTTTTCCTAGCTGAAGAATTGTTGACTGTTTTCATACTTTTATTAAAAACCACTTTGCACACACTGTCATTTTTTATTTTATTTTATTTTTTCACTTTTTAAGGACTTTACGAGACGATCGTGAGCTTCACATCCACCCCAACTCTGTGCTGTACGGAGAGAAACCTCCAAAGTGGTCAGTGTACATTCTTTCAGCTGCTATAGTATCAGCAGTGTGGCGTAATGTACAATGCAAACATTCTTGTGCATTTAGGCTTTGCGAAGAACTGAAATACTTTTAGACATATTTAGGGATTCATATTTGGGAAGGTTTGTGAGAAACATGCTGTAAACATTTTTGTGTTGAATTCCGTTTAGGGTTGTCTTCAATGAAGTGGTGCAGACATCAAAATACTACATGCGTGACGTGACTGCTGTTGAGTCCTCCTGGCTGGTTGAGTTGGCCCCTCACTTTTACAAGCAAGCAAAGGTAGGTCATGGAATTAAAAGCTTGCTTACTCCAGCTTATTATCATCAAATATATTTGTTATTAGATGACTCCTGTGTTATTTTTATAATCTAAACTTCTAATACCACCATTTACAAACCCAGTTCCAAAAGAATTGGGATGCTGTGTTTGAATTTGATGGCAGCAACATGTTGGAATGGGGCAACAAACGGCTGGAAAAGTAAGAGGTACTAAAAGGAAACAGCTGGAGGAACATTTTGGAGCTAATTGGGTTAATTGACTACAGGTCAGTAACATGATTGGGTATAAAAAAAGAGCATCTTAAGAGAGTAAAGATGAGCAGAGGTTCATCAGTCTGCAAAAATATGTCTACAAAGTATAGAACAATTTCAGAATAATGCTCCCCAAATAAAATTGCAAGGATTTTGGATATCTCATCATCTATAGTACATAATATCATCAAAGGAGTCAGAGAATCTGGAGAAATCTCTGTACGCTAGGCAGAAAATCAGTGTTGGATATCCATGATCCAAAAACGGGCATGATTCTGTCATGAGAGATCCCTGCGTGGGCTCAGGAACACTTTCAGAAATCACTGTGAACACAATCGCAGGTTAAAGCTCCGTCTCTACGTGAACATAATCCAGAAATGTTGCCATCTTCTCTGGGTCAAAGGTCATTTAAAATGGACTGAGGCGAAGTAGAAACTGTTCTGTGGGCAGATGGATCCAAATTTGACTTTTTTTTTTTCTTTTTCTAAAGCATAGGTACTTTATCATCTGTACTATACAGGTGAGGGACCACCAGCTTGTTATTAGTGCTCAGTTCAAAAGCCTGCATCTCAGGTGATTGATGGGAGTCCCTATAGAAGTGGAACCCTCCACATCTGGAAAGGCACCATCAATACTGAAAGTTGTATATGGAGGTTTCAGAGTGCATAGGCTCCCATCCAGATTATGTCTTTCTCAGGGAAGGCCTTGCATATTTCAGCAAGACAGTGCTAAACTGCACACTGCACCTATTACAACAGCATGGCTTCATAGTAGAGGAGTCCAGGTGCTGAACTGACCTGCCTGTAGCTCAGACTTTTCAGCAACTAAAAACATTTGGTGCTTCATGAAACAAAAGAAGACCCAAGACTGTTGAGCAGCTAGAATCCTGTATCAGGCAAGAATGGGACAACATTCCTCTCCCAAAAGTCCAGCTGCTGGTCTCTTCAGTTTCCAGATGTTTACACACTGTTGTTAAAAGTGTGCTTTCCTGCCTCAACTTTTTTGAGATGTGTTGCTGCAATCAACTTCAAAGAGACCCTTTTTTCCTCTTAAAATAGTATAATGTGATTCGAAAAAAGATTTGAAAATCATTGCATTGTGTTTGTTTACATTTTATAGAGCATAACAACCTTTTTGGAACCTGTGTTCTGTTTTTTTTTTTGTATCCCTTAGCATGGCTCACTGGCCAGCAAGAGATCCAGGGTCCTCTAATTCTCCCCATCACATCACCACGATAAAAGAGGAAGAACAATTTACCACTGTGCCCCTCTCCATTTAACTGTATATAAAGATGTAATTTATATTTATTGTCCACATCCACCTGCACAACCCCCCCTCTACACTATGTGGCCATGCAACAACGGGATTAAGCGGTATATTTTAAATGTTGACGTTAACATTTAGAACTTGCTTCATTTGAAAGTGTCTTAGTTTTGGCTGTGGTGTAGTATATATTCAGTCTTGGAGAGTAAACGGCTAATGAATGTGAAATGAGTCCAGGCTGTGCCTGACTTAGCGTCCATTCTAAGACGGTCATGTCAGTTCATTCATACGTGTATATAGTCAGAGCAGGCTCAGGTCCAGGGAGGGGCTTCGGTGCCACAGGCCCATCCACACCTGGACCTTGGCTACATTATTTTTTTAAGTGCTGTATTTTGTTTGTTTTGTTTGCAGATGGATAATGGAAGACAATGGACTGTGAGGGATGTGCCCTTTGAGAGATGTATTTTTATTTAAGTTTTCAGTTAATTTGTTTCCCTCATAACCTGGGTGCCTTTTATGTTTAAATTAGTTTCCTTAACCTCAAATTTACTTTTGATGTCTTATAAATTTCTTTACCTTCATCCAGAATGCATTGGTATATATTTTCAACTAATTTCCACGGTACCAAAACTTGTTTTCTTTTCCATTCAACCTGAGATCCTCCAATACCAATACTGTGAAGGGATTGCATTACTTACCCGGATCCTTGTTTTACACTCTTTTGCCGCTTGACTACAATGTAGCTCAGACATAGTGGCCTTGTCACCACTTTGTGCCAGTTTATTTTGACAGTGTGCTTCACATTTCACTTTGAAATGTAATGTGTACACCCAAACATTGTAAACAAAAAGCTGTGAAATTAAAACGAAAAATGAAGTGCCATTTTGTCCCTGTGATGGCAGAAAATGCATCCAAAGCCTCAAAGACACTGTAGCGAACATCTGATTTCAGCCATTAGAATTGCTTCCTCCTTCTGATTTCTTAGTTTTAACACGGTTCTTCGTAGTTTTTGTTTCTTCGATATTATCTAGCAGCTGTTTAGTAAAAGATTTTACATTCTATGTGTACGAATTTGAGTTTGTCCTTACATGACTTGTGGTTTTGTTTTCCTTTAGAGGTATTTGGCCCTGAAGGTTTCAGTGAGCTGTATAATAAAGGGTTTGATATTATGCTCTGCTGGGATTGAGCCAGTAGAGTCACTCCTGTCACCAGTTTTTACATCTGAATGCATTTTCCTTATTTTATTTAAATTTTTTTTTGTTTTAGGTTAGAACTGTAGATGCAAACAACAAAACAACACACCAAACAGTAGGTAGGCAAACCTATTCAAATTAGATGGCTGTACAATTAAAGTACCTTTGCATGTTAAACGGTACTCTGACGTAGACCTGTACACTTAAGATCACCTCGTAGACTTATTGCAGATGAAAATATTTGAGAGGACTTGTTCACTCTCATTTGTGCAGATACTGAGTATGTATGCAGCCAAAGCAGTAATCTGTAGACCTGTGTAACAGCTTACCTCTGAGATATACAACCTGCCGCCTGCCTTGTCTTCCTCCCATCATCAAATAAAGCCTTACTGTCACACACCAAGTGCTGAGTGCTGTGTTCACTGAACTGCTGTTACTGCAGTGTTCGTGTCTGCCAGGGGGTGGCACCATTGTATCACAAACAGTGGCCCACAATTATTCAGAAGCTCATCAGTAAGTGCAGGGGCATTTATCAGTGTCTGTATGTATATTTGTTCCGCTTGTGGTAAGTGTGTATGCTCTAAGTGGCTGCATTTGCTGTGACAACTTGCTTTGTGAACCATTTGGAGATGCAGCCCGATGAGCACACGGGTCGTAGCTGCAGTAATCTGAGCACATAATAGGAAAAGTAGACTTTGCATGAGTATATTTAAGAAGATTTGGCACAGATGTGAGGATACTTTGGTAGCAGGTTTAGCCAGTTTAAATGAGACTTTGCTTTTCTGTATTTAGGGAATGGCTTTTTTATTTATTTTTTTAGATCTCTTCAGCTACAAAGCTTTATATTAGCCAGGCAATTTAATAGTTTGGAACTTCCTTCTCTGTCTACCTTAGAGGATTTTATTTTGAAATGTTTACACTTTAGAGGGCAGGTATCTCTATTATACAACCTGTCTGTTAGTAAGTGCAAAGAGTCAGCTTATGTTATGCCACATGCATGGAGAACAGATTTTAAAAGGTGATTTATCTCAGGAAGAATGATTGCAAGCATGCTCTTTAGTTCAATCTCAAACTGTAAACACACATTATAAATTACTGCAAAAATAAAAGGCCAAAAACCATTGTTCCAGCTAGGCTGCATCGTTTTAACCATATCCCGATACTTTGTCAGAAAGCATCTCTTCCACTGTAAGTGGAAATGGACACTGCTGCTTTATATTTGGGAAAGGGTGTGTAGCCAGATCACTGGCTGTTCACAGATGCTTCTGAATCCTAAGTTATGCTTACTGAATACTTACCTGCATGGTTTTGTGATCTCTAAAGCCAAACGGTGTATAACAAATGGAGGAAACCAACACCTGGTGCAGTTCCACAGTGACTTTGTTGCATTTGTTTTTCATTTTGCTTTAGAAAAGTTACCTCACAAAAACAAGCTAGACAAATTTTGAAGTATTTGGACCATCATCTGAGAGTAATAATATTGAAGTAGATGATGGGTGGAAGGAAGACCTGAACTGACTCCTGTGTAGGAGCACAGGCTTTTGTGTTGAATTGGAAAATTTTTCAGTTTTTAAAGTTTGGATTATGTATGTTGCATGTTGTCAAATGAATGTGTCACCTGGTAGCCATGTCTAGCATAATAAAAAAAAAAAGACCACAGCAAATCGCAGGTGAACGTCTCAGTACAGGTGCTCCAGTTTACGGTAGGCTTTACCTTTATCTTTACCATTTCTACCAAACTCATGAGACATTCAGTAGCTACTGAATCATAATGAGTACTTGCATGCATGCTTTAATTATTGTTTAACTATTTTGCCTTGAAGCCTTCAGCCAGTAATTTAGCTAGCCAGTTTCATAGCAATGCTTACCTAAAGTGACACATTTATTTTGTTAACCGACGGTAATGTTGTTATTAGATTTAACGAATTACAATATTAGCTTTCAGCTGGTAGCTTGTGCCAGGGAGCACTTTTTGAAAGATCTATAGGGGTCCCAATTAAACATTTTCTTGTTTTAATTGTGAGACGAACAAAGACAGGGGTCCTAAAGTTACAGGCCTGAGGCGTACGAGAGTCCAGGTGCACTTGTTACCTACTGTGAGTTGGGTAAAGGTTGCAAGCCTGATTTTGTGCTTAAAAGTCTGCAGATTAACTTGTGCTGCACACTTACGTTTAGTTAATGCATTCGGCTGTGGTTGGATAACAAAAGTAAGCATGCTGAGAAAGAGTAGAAAGAAAGGCAAAGATAAACACGTGGGGGGTGCAGACACTTTCCATGTCTGTCCATCTGTGGATGCAGTTCCAACAGGACACATAAAAAATATTAGTCACATAAGTGAACCAGATAGGGTCCACTTTTGTCCACAAATAGCAATAAATGAATATTTCAGGAGATGATCAGCACCCCCCCCCCAAAAAAAAACAAAAACAAAAACAAAAAACAAAACAAAAAAGCGAACAAGACAAATACACATTTGTTGTTGCGGTTGAGCTGTGGCCACACTTATGTATCACATTGTAACTTCTCAGTGTGTGTGTGTTTTTTTAAAAAGTGAATACCTGCTCACAGTCTATAAATGGATAAATCTCACCTCAGTTATATAACACCAGTACACAACAACAGTCATGATACTGTAAGGTAAAATCCCTACTGTGCAGTACAATATTAATATAATTTATATGTTTTTGATGTTGGAGTCAGTGGCTTTGTATTGTTGTTTGAAGCTAGATGTCCACTGGCAGAGGGGACAGTTGCAGAAAAGCCAGAATTTGGGCCTGTAGTTTCTAGTTCACTGGATTTCTTTTCTTTCTTTTTTAAAAAAAAACAAATATTTCCACAATTTACTGTATATAAAGGCACTCCTATGATTTCTTTTACCTCCTTTTATTGATTTATTTAATTCAAATTGCTTTTATTTGTTTTCTTACCTCTGTTAGCCCACCTCTTTGCTGTTGTAACCATTTCTGTTGGACCGTGTTTGCTATCTAGTATCTCTGTCATAGTCCAAGTGATGTGGATTCTTGAGTGTCTTACAAAACACTAAATCACTGTTTATTAATCAAGATGTGAAAGATGTCCCAGTAGTGTAGTTCGCTCAGTCACAAAGCCATCTTATGCATTTTGTATGCTCTTTGTTTTAGGGCTCTTTGGAGGTACGGTGCGTCTGTCCCGGTGTCATATGACGGGAATGATGAATTTCTCTACCTGATGTCTTCGCGGAGGACAAAAACAAGTAAGAGATGAAAGGCTACATTACTACACGTGTTTTTCAGTTCCACTCAGTTGCCCATTAGTGTTGGATAACCACATACATGTTAGCTGACAGCCGGAGGTATCAGTGATTAATGGCGTGCATGTGACTCGGACGAGGCAGCAGTTTTGAACAGGTTGTGCGTATGTGGTTGAGTGTTCCTCGCCATATTTCAGTTCTGTCAAAAAATCATTGACATGTTCCATCCAATTCAAAGAATGTTTAACTGTTTTAAAGCACTTGATGGGGAAGCAAGTCATGTGTGAATTGTAATTACCCCCTGTTCAAAGTTTAGACGTGTTTTGAAAGAAAACATTGTAGTTAATATTTTCCCACTTAATTAGTAATGAGTGCTTTTTTTTACAGCTTTTGCAAGATTTTATTTGCCAGAGGGGTTCATGGTGTACTAAGATAAGGTTTATGATTATAAATGTGATGATGTTACTTTTTTAATATATTTATAGTGCAGCTTGGCCAAAAATGGGCAAATACATTCTTACCTGTTTTTTGAATCCATTAACATTTTCTCAGTAAATGTTCTTAAACATTAACCGTTTCATGATACTTAAATGGTAAAAAAGTTGAACCCACTTAGAGGTTGATGCTCACTGTTGTCATTACCGTGATAATAAGGCTATTTAAAAAAACAAAACAAGGAAAGGCTTCTATAGTTTGTCAGATGCTTGTATTGAAAGAGTGAAACATAAGATGGTAATTAGTGTCCTTGTGGAGAGAGGAAGGAATTTTTTGCAGTCACATGCAAAATCGTGAAGAATAATCTGTTAAACTCCTAACACCTATTTTATCTGATTATGTTAATTATAAGAAAAAAACATGCTCTGGGTATCTGTAAGTATTCTGTATCTCTGGTTATTTTTTGTTATAGCACTGAGGCTTTATTTCCAAGCAGCTATATGCATGAAAAAAAAAAAGCCTTCAAGCACGGGAGGAATTTTTACATTTGGGAGGGAGGATGCAATCAGTAGCAGAGGCCTCCTCGGGTGACAAATTGAAAGTGTCTCGGTCTAGTTTATAGCCCTGATCAGGTCAAACGAAAAATATTGGAGGTCTGGGTGAGGAGACAGGCCCGCCTGGTGCAGATAAATGGACTGATCATTTCTTATTGAGAAACAATTCCTAAAAGGTAGTTTACTGTGTGACTGGCGAAGCGGCGAGCGGAGAGCAGAACACGCACCCACTGCTCCCTCCCTGACCCTTCCTCCACTGCTGGAATTAAATGGATAGAGAGAACGCGTGTTTCTGATGGCACTCCTCTGCCAGAGAGACACTCCATTTGTTATGAAGTAGGGGTTCTGATGAAGTGTAGGGAGCTCCTTTTTCTTTTTTCCTCCTTTTTTCATCCTTCCTTTCTCAGGCACTACAAGGCCGGCCTTCAGTCTGCTTCACATGAAATGGATGGAAGGAGCCGATTGAATTTTACACTCCCCTGGTCATGATTAATGTGTTTGGTGAGGACTGTCTTGGCAGTGAAACAGCTTTACCACTAGCTGGTGCTCAAGCGCCTTCATGGGTGTAGTCTGATAAGTTTGCACAGGGGTACTGTAGGGGGTGCGGAGGGGGGGGGCTGTTAAAGCGGGGCAGTTTTGTTGGAGAAACCGGTCTTCACATGGCCAGCAAACCTTTTAACTCATCTCCCCTTGTGTTAATAGAAAATCTCTTGCCTACTCGCTTGTTATTACTTCACGGTCAGTTTCTCAGTGTGCTCTCTAACCCGTGTTGCTTGGCAGGCCATGCTATAAATGTCAGTTTATCACTTAACCCTCTGTGAAAAGGTGGTGGTGGTGGTGGTGGTGGTGTCTAATAAAAGATGCCAGGATATGTTAGCAGATAACTTAACAGATGTTGTCGGTTTACTTATTCAGACTTCATGCATGGATGTGCAATGACACCATGTTTCTCAGAGAAGAATATTTGACTTTGAAAATTTCTTCAGGTTGTAATGGAAACAGGCCAAGTTTTAAACTAAGTAGTTAATTATGTGTTATCTGTGTACAATTTCCAAGCATATGGGGCCTTAATTTAAAGGCACAAATTCAATGGCAAACACGGAGCGGTATTTCCAAAGCACATGTACTCTCTGGATGTTTTCAAACACACCTGTTATTTTGGCTCATGAAGCTGAATATGAGGCATCACAACAATAGCTCAAGAAATGGAGAGAAGCTTCTCCAGGAAATTGCCTAAAAAGTACGGAGTCGCATGACGACAACTCCTCAAAAAGTCTTCCAACATCATCTTGTTTGATTTATGTAGTATTTGCACATGATTGTCCACTGTGAGGTCAAACACAGTGGACATTAGAGAATTAAGGCACTGCACTCTCAAATCAGCATACTTAACAGCATACACCATATGGACAAAAGTACTGGGACATCTCCTCATTACAGGAGCTGCTCAGCCATAGAAACCCATGTCATGAAGCTCCCAGCACACAGTTTTTGTGCTGCTGTTAATGCCAGAGGAGGTTTGGAGCTCTGCGGTTATTGAGTCAGCAGTGCTCTGGCAAATTTTACGCACTATGTAAAGGCAGGCTGTATGGCTAGGTGCTCGATTTGTGGCAATGGGAGTGAAAACACCCAAATTCAAAGATTAAGTAACGTGGCCCAATGCTTTTATCCATATACTGTAGTGATCTCACAGACAAATGCATGGAAGGATTTAATGAACTAAAGGAGAAACCTGCATCTGCAGATTAATGTGAGAAAGGGATAAGCTTCTGGTTAAATTCTCAAAACACATTTTACATCAAAGTGTCACTTTGCACCACCTACCTCCCACTTGTTTTCATCTCCTCTTTTTACCTGTGCACTGTGTGGTTGGCATCAAAATGCTACACATTTATTTTAAGCTCAGGAAATTACCAAATTGCTGTAGCTCTGCTTACACTGGTTATTGCTCTGCCGTGAAAAAGAAGACCTATAAAGACTCATAAGGTGCAACATTTTAAATGTCACTTAAATTGCATAATAAAGACACAGTTGATCCTATTTGTGTGTCTAATGATTGTGTATCCATAAACTGTGAACACATACCCTAAGCTGTATTTGATTACCAGTGAATTTAGTGAGTTTTCTAAGACTTTCTGTTCAGAAGGCTTTAACCAAACATCAACAGATCATTTCTGTCTCGTCATAAGGAACAGATATGTGACCAATTAAAAAGAATGTGTTTTTACAGGACACAGACTTAAAATAAAAACACAGTTTTAAATTGATAAGATAATTTTATTATCCTGTGAATTAGAAAACAAACCCAGTATTATAACCTAGGGACAGCAAGCCAGGCATCTTCAAAGTATCTGGTGATAAGGGACCCATATTTAATGGCATTAATGGCAGCAAGGCTGGAAGGAACAGACTGGATTTACAGAAGTGCCTTAGATGAGAGATCAATAAAGAGGTAACTGAGTGGATAAGCCAGACTAAGCAGGAATAGGAGCAGGTTTAATTTTGCATAAATAATGTACAGTCTGAGAAGAGAGAGGGAGATAGAGGTCGGGCAGCCAGATAGTGGGTCAATCCTCAGGTTTTATAATATGTCTTCTCCAATATTTAGGTGCAGTTTATTTCATTTTATCTTGTTTGTTCATCAGTGCTGTTCATCTGTTTCTGAATTAATTTCACCTTCTGCTGTACACACATCTAATCTGTTTATATAGTTATAGCCCAATAGAAATCCAGTAAGTGGATTTTATGTTGCCCTGCTGGAACTCCCGGAGATTTCTCCTCCTTCGTCCAAGCCCTGCTTCGATCATCAGGACTTCAGTGGATGATGGATGGAGCTGTCTCCCTCCAGGTTGTCTTAGCATCTGTTGCATGGTGCTCACTGTATCCTGCATGGTTAATGCTTGCATGCACACAGATAGACCTCTACCACTGTTTGTGTGTGCGCCGTTTGGTGGGTAATGATGTAGAATGAAAAACATAAACCTATCTTTCAGCACTGCCTACAAATGGTTTGAAATGACCATGATCTTACATATTATAGGTAATGACGTAAGCTTTCTAGACAGTATTTTACAAACTCTCATCGAAAGCGATAATCCATGCTCTCCAACCTCAGCTGACTCTTAACAAAATGGGTTTCTGTGGCCAGAAGGGTTTAAAGGTGGCTAGGTGGCCAGTTTCAACTAAAGGTGAGGGGGGCTGAAGGTACAGAGGTTGGAGGGAGAAGATAACTGGAGATAAAAACAATGGGAGAGTGACGAAGGAAGGGATGGCTGAATGAGGGAGAAATCAATAGGAAATCAGTGTTTGGGGAAGGCCTGTCGTTTATCAGGTGACACGGTTAAACAGCGTTAAGGCACTAAAAGTGAAAAATAAGGGCCATCCCCATGCTGGTATTGATCACAGCGGAATGGGGCGGCAGAAGGCCGAAGCCACTAATAAAATAAGACGTATCTGAGTGGGAATCAGCCAGGGATCGATGGGCTTGGTGATCAAGGCCAAAAACATCTTCACTGGGATTTAAGCTCGTTCTGCTCTCCTGTGCCGCCCGTTCTCCTCCTCAGCGTGAGCAAAGGATGGTGTGATAGAAGTAGTGAGGTCACTTAGAGGCCCTTCAGGCAGGACTTAACTGTTCAATATGGATTTTTAACACAGAGTGGAGAAAAAGTGTCAATTGTTTTAGAGGACTAGGTAGAAGGAGGGAAGAAAGGGAGGAAATCTCTCTTAATTCACCATAGAGTATATAAAAGATGGATGTAGCCACAATGATGGAACTGATTGCTTTTTAGCCTACAGGTTTTGAAGCCTTAGTTTTGGCATTTTGACTGTTGCCAAGTTGGGTTTTCTTTTGAAGTCAGGTGTGACCATATTCAGACTGGAGTATAAACCTGAATAGTAAAACTAAAATGCATCTTTGATTCTTTGCAGAACAACCACCTGTATGGCCTCACTCTTAAATATACATAACTTTAAATCATAATGCAGTTTGAATAGGTGACAAGTCAAGGAGGAACAGCCATATACAGGACAAGTTAATTTCATGGTCACATGGCATGAGCTCATTGGTCCTTTGGCCAGATGAATTACAAATCACCCCCCATACAGTTGTATAATGGGTGACATTTCTTATACCCTCTGAAATCATTTCTTTACAGGCAGTAAATGTTTATTTTCAGAGACATTATAGCTGAGTTGATATCTATAGACCCTTTTACAGCCTACGTCATCAAAGTATGGCAACGGAAGTGAACTGCTACTCCATTCAAATCAATAAGAACAAGGAGACTGTGCAGCGTTTAAACGTGATTTAAAAGCAATATCAGCATCAAAATGTTTGGCTGTTGCGTGTTTGGCTGTCAGAATTTCTGCTCTACCAAAAGCGGACTGAAGTTGTACCGAATCCCACGGGATCACGGCTGTTTGAGAGAAAACGGAGGCGTCTGTGGTTGCAAGCCATCAAATGTACTGATAAAAATTGGACTGAGTACACGAGGTAAAGTTATTTATCTATTCTGTTTATACCGGGATGTCAGGTATCTAAAGTTAGCTGGTAGGCTATTTGGCTTTTAAACTGTAGCGTGGCTGGCTATTTACAGGTGAGGCATTAACTCAGACTCCTGATTTTTAAATTAATATTTAATTGCACTATAGATTACAATCTGCAGTGCCAGTCAAAAGTATGAGCAGACTCACATATGAATGGTTGAGCGTGTCTCACAGTGTGACTGGAACAGTATATATATTTTTTTCCTTTGTAAATTAATAATATCTGCAGTCGGAAAACTCTTAGCAAGTTAGTAAAGCAGTTTGACGAAGTACTCACGCTGCCATGCAGGTACAATCCGCTGTGAGGAGGTAGCTCTCTGACTTGTTTACAGTGACGAGCCTCTTACACAGCGGTCCTGTTTCCTTGTCTTTGACTTGGAAGAATTTCTGCCTTTAAGCTGCAAAACTCAGAGTTTGTATCATGATATTTGACATTCGGTACATGGCCACGAACAACATTATTGTAAGCATCCAGTGACTTGTATGCACAGCAACTTCTCTCGGGTGTATATGCTGGGTTCTCCACCACATACACGTATATATATCGGCCCACAGATACTGGGCCACTTGCTAACGTACGGTCTAGTTTATAGCCCTGATCAGGTCAAACGTAGGAATCGGGGAGTCAGTCAAAATTAATTTTTGCAGGTAGTTTTCACGATCTTTCGTTGATAATCCCTTCTCATAGATTGAAACGCTATTGAACTCCGCTGTATTTCCGCTTCCAAAATGCGCGCGCATCGCTCCCTACGTCATCATTGTTTAAAAACTGTGAAAGGGTCTATAGGAAGTAACTGCAACAGCAAATATGGTGGTAGATGTACTTAAGGGGGGAAAAAAGCTTTTTTTAAAACCTTCTTTAAGGCAATTTCAGACTTTTACAGCATTTTCACCACATTTGACTGGTCATTGTAAATGTGTAGTTAAGAGATTAAAGTTAATTTAGATAATGCTTCAATATAACAGCCCTAACAAGTGTCAACCAGTGTTACTGGATGGATGCTGAATTGCAAGACTTGCTTCTAGAAGGACTGTTATATGTATTTTAATGTTGGCCATGGGGCTGGAACAGCTTTTGGAGCCAGTCTTACATGGCTATATAAAGAATTATTGGTTTGTTCTTTCCATCCATCCATCCATCCATCCATCCATCCATCCATGCTGTCTTAGCAGGGATACCCTCTCCCTGGCCTTTCCCCCAGTTCTTCTGTTGGGATACCAAGATGTTTCCAAGCCAGCAGACATAATCGCTCATAATCTCATGCCCGAAACCCCTCACCTAGGAGGTGTCCAGGAGGCATGCTAGTCAGATGTCCGAACCACCTTAACTGTCTCTTTTTGATGTGGAGCGGCTCTACTCTGAGCCCCTCACAAATAGCTGAGCTCTTGACCCTGTCTCTAACCCAGATACTGTATTGGAAGAAACTCATTTCCACCACTTGTATCCAAAATCTCAATCTTTTGATCAGCACTGAGAGCTCGTTCCCTTCCGAGAATTGCCACCTTATCACGGTGAAGGGGTTTGTGGGTCCGAGTCATCTAAGGAGCTATGTTGTCAGGGGCAGTTTTTTCTCTGTCCTCCAATTTTCCCTTTGCCTGTCTGTTTTAACAGGTGTGTTCTGTGTAAATAGGCAGAAAGAGAGGGAGAGGCCACTTACTAAGAAAAAAAAAACATCGTAGTGATATGTTCACGGGGTTAAAAGTTGGTTTTCATTGAAGGGAGTCTTTAAATGTTTCATTAAGACCTCTCATTCAGCACTTGTCAGCTCTGATGTGGACTGTGAACTCTGTAACTTTATCTAGAGAGATACACGACTTTATTTCTAATACCAGTTTAATTACTTACTGGTGTACTGCAAGATCTTAAGAATGTCAAACAGGATACATTTCAGCGTGGCCTGGAGTATCAAGCTTAGTCATTTATGTGCACTGTAAAATATCTCTGTTTTATCTGTTTAATTCAAATATTTTTTTTAAAAGTAATTTCCCCTAATATGTGTATTAAAGTATTGTGAATATTGAAAAAAAATTGTTATTATAGGATTACTGGGTAATATCAGACTTGTTTTGAATTAAATGCAAAAACAGCTAAAACATGAAGCTTTATATACTTCACAAAGATTACTTTTTAGGTTTGCCTCATCAGCTCTTACTGGTGCTCTGCTGTCAATAACAACGCGAATCCTGCAACATCTCTCATTCTCTTCTTGTCTTTATCTTCATCACCCTCATTTGAAAGCAGCTGTGTTGGTGTCATCATGCCAGAGGTTTTGTCTCAAAATGGGCCATAACAAAGAGAAAAAACAGGAAAATCAGTTGCTGTGGCTGTTTAACATCTGGCTGTGAACATTTAGCAAGTGGAAAAGCCTGGAAAAGGAGGGTTTTTAGTATTATTACAGTTTCTTACTTTGGCACACTTTAGCATTGGAGGACTGTTTCAAATACACAGGATAGCTCTATATAGACCATAGTTTCTAACTTCCTCTTTGTTTTTTTCTTGTTCTCTCCCCATTTATTGGATGGTTGAGTTGAGTTGAAGCCTTCGTGTGCATTCAGTTCTCGTATGCAGACGCTAGTGAACCTAAATGTTCCAAATGTGAATAAGGACCACACATTTTTTTTTTCCTGAACCTCCTGTTTGTGTGCTGTTGTGCTATTGATGTTATTTAAAAAGCAGAAACACAGTGATGGGAATAAATGCCAAGTAGCTAGTTTAATTTAGAGTGTCTGTAATTGGTGTTGGTGGGCAATGACAAAGGTTTTGAGGTTACATGGGCCGTAAAAGACTTAAGGAAATCAAATTGCTAAACAACCAGTGACCACCATCAGTCTTGGTAAGGAACAGTGTTTTCCTTCTATTGCTACATTTTTTTTTATTCCTCATACAGCTGTACGTTTAACAAATCCTACAAGTGAGAGGCAACCGAGAGGAGCACAGTGTGACAAATAGTAGCAGATCATGCAGAAAATGTGCAATGCTAAACATCGGTTACTACACATGGGAGAAATTGTGTGTTTGTGCAGTGCTTGCTGTCCAAGGAGTTCTGGTGGGGAAGTTAAAAAAAAAAAAAAAATCAGGATCGCTCTCACAGCTGGGGACTTGGAATTGAATACATGGCTTCATTTTCACAGCTTAAAAAAATTATGTTGAGGAGGGCAGAAAATCTTGCTGGGGTTTTGAGTTTCTTTTGATGTGTCCTGATGACGATTATGAAATCCAATAAAAACTAATTAGGAAATTAGGCGGCAGATCAATAAGGTTTGCTCTGGTGGAGCATGCTGTGTGCGTATATATGTGTGTGTGTATGTGTGAAGGTCGTTTTTTTTGTCGACCCCCTTCTGCCCAGTAAGTGTGTTGCAGCTCTGACCTGGCCAAAGCAATTGTTACTGATACTCCTCTGTGGATTCAGTCTGCTCTACGCTCATATGGCTGTAATTTATATTTTGTTGACTGCCGGTTTCTTCGGCCGTGTGTAATCTGATTCTGTGAGTTCTCATTTTTGCTAATTCTATCCTTCTAATGTTACAACTAATGTACCCTGAAACCTCTTTATTGCCCTTTATTGCTCCAGCTTTGCTTTACTTAATTAATTTATTTATTTAGAGTTGATTTGACCACCCACAAAAACAAGTGACGTAGTGGTGGTGCATTGACAGGAATGTGATGGAGAGTTGTATGAGGTTTCTGTCTCGCCCTTGTCTTGAAAGATGAATCAGTGTGTTCAGTTTTTGTATAGAAAACAGTTCTATATTGAATTTTACACTTTCAGCACATTGGGAAAGTCGAATAGTCATGAAATTAATATCTGTTTCTATCCAAGACTTTTAAACTCAGATTCACTGAGTAAAACACTTTTAAAGAGTGACCAAGACCATGAATACAAACCAGTTTGAATTGTGAATGGGGTTGAGGTGTACAGTGGTGTTGGAATAGGGTTTTAGTTTGGGGCTATATGGTGAGCCATGGAGGTTTATCCCATAGGCCTATAGGATAATAAATGAGTTGCCAGGCCAGGCCAGGCCAGGGCAAGATGGTCACGGGGTGTATTGGACAGTACCAGCCCCTTTCTGCATCTCTGACACCCCAGTCCTCTCCTTGGCCCTACTTGCCGCGCACCTTTCAGTATGGAAACAGGCCCTTATTTAGCGGCCTGGACTCGTCCGTGTCCGCGGCTGGCTATTTGTCCTTGTCTAATTATGGCTGCTGGCTGCTGCCCGCGTGCACATGACTAATGGAGGGGCCGGGAACGGGGAGGGGGTGAGGCTGGGTGCAAGGAGGAGGCAGTGGGGGAAGAGGAAGCAGTGGACGAGCAGACCGGCCGCTGGTGATTTGTGGACCAGGCACTCTGTCATTGCCCCGGACCCATTTGTCTTCAAGAACAGTCGGGAAGAAGAGGGGTGGAGATGGAGGGGATGGTGAGGGTGGGGGTGGTAGTGTTGGGGCTCCAGGGCAGAAAATGGTTTACAATGACTCCCATTTTCAAGCACTTTCATCCTTGGCCGTAGCAGTCTGCATGGTTTGCCAGGAGATGGGATGGAATGGGCGGCTGACGTGATGTAGGATATGACAGAAGCCTTGACAACTCACTGCTGCTATTTCTTTTTAAGGGGTTAGCTTGATGGCCACCCTCCCTCTCTCCTGAGAGCAAGCCTTATCTGTTTTCTCCCTGTCATGTGGCGAGAGCAGAGGCTCTGTGGATTCAATCCTCCGCTGTCTGCACTCCAACTAAGAGACCAGTTTTATCACAACATGCCTGACTATGCACACATTGTGTACAGCTTAGACTTTGGCTTATGTATTTTCTGTTTTAAGGTGATTGTGAGATGATTCAGAGAAATTAAATAGTGCTAGTAAAATTCATCTTTGGTAGTCATTAGTTATGCGTGTAGTGAAGTACATTTTAGGTGGATTTTGTATGAGTTCCTCATTCTCTGCTGGCATTTTTCCCATGTTTCTCTCCAGTTGTGTGCAGGTAGGTGAAGCCACCTGCGTACCCTTTCCTCCTTGAGTCCTTATTATCCCTGAGCTTAGGTTTCTTCTGTGGCTCAGACAAGAAAGAGCAGCAGCAGGGCAGGAACTACTAACTCTGTATTGATTTTACACAGTTTTTTATCTGCCCCCCTTTTGCTCTTTCTCCAGGTCTTTTTAAGTAAATAAACACAAGATTTGTCATGTTTGTCCAGGGAGAAGAGGGGGTCGATGGAGGGGATGGGGTGGTGGAGAGAGGCCAGGACCAGGCCTCGCACTGGGCCAGCCATGATTCATTCTGCCATCTCATGGATGGAGGGATTCGGGTAGGATTTTTGAAGGGTGCCTGTGGAGCCTCTCTCTGACCTCCCTTGCTCCTGTCCCTCCCCTAACGCTCCTGGGCAGCCCTGGTCCTAAATCACCGACTGTCAGTGTGTTGGCAGAACAATGGTGCAGGGTCTTCTGTTTCATCTTAGGCTCCAGCCGACTGGACATGGTTTCCTCCATCGTTAGCGTGAGTTCGTACCCTCTCTGGTCCTTCATGGCCCCTGAGCCCCACAGGACCCACAGGAGGTAAGGAATTAGGGTTGGCCTGACTGTCTGATATGGGTCTGCGGACTGCTGGTGTGGGAGCAGGGACGAAAGGATATTGTGTCTCTTTGCTCTTCGATATGCAGATTATTTTAGCATAGTCATGAGATGTGATTTAGGTTACTTCTATTCATCCCCTTGTATAAATAGATAAAAGTTATAAATAACCTGAGGTGTGATACAGTTAAAGAAAATTCAGCAATGAATGAAACAAACGTAATTTATTGAGGGGAAAAAAAAAAAAATATATATATATATATATACACACACACACACACACACACACATATATATATATATATATATATATATATATATATATATATATATATACACACACACACACACACACACATATATATATATATATATATATATATATATATATATATATATATATATATATATATATATATATATATATATATTACAGTTTTTCAAAAAATTGCTGGCTATTGGTTGTGTAAGCTGTCAAAAATGGTTTCAAGGTCACTTTGAGTCCAAGTTTCATATATTTATTTTAACAGAATTAAAGTTAATTTGTTAATTGTTAAAATACTAGGAAGACTAATTATCATAAGAAAACTCTGTAGTTGCATTCTTAAATGGATCAATTTAGTTATATCTGTTACTGGTTACACTTTTAACATTTTCCCTCAGTTGTTTTCTCAGACTTTCTGGTTTGTCCTCCTCGATTTACTGTTTAAAGTCAAGAGTCTCAGGTCAATCTATCAAATCTTCTAACTGAGGGTCGATCAATATGTCAGCAGCCCAGTACACCCTCAGCAGTTATGATGATGTCCGTGGTCCTGCGCCTGCCTCAGTTGCTGTTACTGCCGCTACAGCGCGCTGAGCAGGGGATCGAACCCAGCCTGTCAGGGGGCCTGACGGAAAGCATGAATCACTATTACTGGAGCTGCTGTTTGCTCCCCGGTGGAGACGTGGAAACTCTGATGCACAGCAAGCAGTGTACTGTTCTGGACCACACACACACACACACACACACACACACACACACACACACACACACACACACACACACACACACACACACACACAGAGGTTGCTTGCAACAAGAATAGTATTCATATAGAGGAATCTAAAGGAGAATTAAACAGGAAAACATCCTAATTCATACACACACACACACACACACGTGTGTGTTAATGTGCACACTTTATCACTCAATTAAGTGTCAGTTGGTATTTGACCCATTAGCTTCTGGAACCTGATCCAGCCTGCTCACCACCTCTGGACTTGTTATCCTGGTGTGAGCTCAGTTCAGTGGGCCTGGAAGGGTTCCGGTTACCCCTCTAATCTCATTGAAACGCTTTAGCCACGGCCAGCGGATGCCTGCACGTCCGACACACAGCCCTCACACTAATAGCACCACGCTTTGTGTTTATGGTTTACGTGTGTGTGTTCATGCACACACATAAAACAATATGGATCTGTTACTTAATAGCGAGCAGAGGACCGGGGAGTACGATGTTGAAAAATTATTTGTGCGTGTGTGTGTGTGTGTGTGTATGCATATGCAGTATGTTTGTGTGTAGAAATAATATTCTAGTTTACAGGATGCAATTCCCCTTAATATGCCCATCCTAATGTAATTTGGCGTCTATGGAGTGTCTGTGAGCCTGGCTGGGCTGGTGTGTGTTTCTGCTGACTGCTCCTATTTTGTGTTATATGGATGAGTGGCTCTCTGGGAGAGCATTATGCATCCTTTTCAGCATTTAAAGATTATATGCACAGTGGCGGCAGGAGCATTATACAAACAAGGAAATATGTCTTTGATTAAAATATCTTTTATCTCTTTATTGATTAAAAGGCTTAGTTTGATAATAGAATTCTCTGCCACTCCCCTTTGGGCTCCTCTTTTCTTTCTTGTGCCCTCGGTTTTCTCACTCCCCCCTCTATGGTTATGAATAAAAGACAATTAATTTTTTAACTTTAAGTTTTTTCCCCAAATTTTCTTTGAAATGGGAAATTGGGACACTTTTGCACTTTGGCAAGGTGTGACTGATATGTACATTACTATTAAATGTGTTGAGCCACCCCTCATTTCTTTATATTTTGCTTCCAAGGAGCCAGACTTTTGGATTTTTAAAGTGTTCTTGAGTTCTCCAGGCTTCATGAAGGTCTTTAAAAGTTTTTCTTTGAGCATTGGCTTTTTTTTTCTTTCTTTTTTTTCACTCATTTTCAGTCTAATCCTTGTACCTGACTATTTTCAATTTTATTAATCCATTTACCACTGACCTATAAGCCATGTAAAAATAAAAAAGGCATCTAACTCAAGGATAAACCAGTGTTTTGCCTACATATAAGAGACAACTTGGCAAAGAACAAGGTTTAAATTGTATCTTTGGGCACTGGCAGAGAACACATTATTTGTTCCTATTTTGTTAGCCGAATCAACAAAAAATGCCAAAGACGTCACAGTTTGACAGCATAAAATAGTCTTTTTTCACCAACAAGTTAATTCCCAAAGAACAATTATCCAATAATTTGGCATATCTCAGCATGGTGTACAGTGTGCCCTTAAAAATAATTTGTGAAAGCTGGATAAGCGGAGGACAAAAGAAGTGGCAGGCTTAAAAAATTATCTACACCAGATGAACAGTATCTGAAAGTCATGTCCTTAGGAAGCAGGAAAGAATCCAGGAAAGACCTGACACAAGATGTGAGAGATGCATCTGGCCCCTCAGTTGATCCAGCTACTGTTCACTGAAGCCTCATCATAAATGGTTTGAATGGAAAAGTGACCATCAAGAAGCCATTCTTAAGGAAGTGAAACAGGGAGAGAAGGCTGAGGTACTGCGGGTCTTTTGTTAATAAGAGGAAAAAGCATTTAATTCATTTGAGGAGCATTATTATTTAAATGTGCCAGCGGTTTATTTTTGAGCAATTTCTCATGTACATCTTCAGCTGAATGTTAATAAAAGTGTATGTGTGACATTTGGGACATGTCGCCATTCCAGGTAAAAAAAAAAAGTATTGAGATATTCCCCAGCCCCTAGAAGTCTCTAAACATATTTAGGGTGTTATTTTCTTCACTTTTTGTCTCTCCAAAGATGTTATTCCTCTCTCCTACAGCCTTGATTGCAATTACATGCAAATAACCAATTATGCAAATTAGGTGATGTCATATAGTGACTTATAGCGACTTTTAGGACAGCCAATAGCTACTTTCCTTACTGAGGAGTTGGCAACAGTGTGTGCAGTAGTTTTTCTAAGCAGTGTACACTGCAAAAAAAAACACAATACATCAAAATTACTAAATGCAAAAAAACACTTTATTCTAAATCAATCCTTACAAACAATTTAAAAACACTGCATAGCAATACGTA